>SNQJ01S0057077.1:33511-43648 GCA_010110895.2 Picea sitchensis
AGCTGTGTAATTGCTCCGTGTTTCGGCTTATGCGTCCTCAGATTGTGTAGCAGCTCCGTGTTTCAGCATCTGCATCTTCGGACTGTGTAGCAGCTTCCGTGTTTCAGCAGCGACTTTAGATAGTTCTGTGTTTCAGCATCGGCGTCGAATACTATTCTGCAAATATGGACACTTATGCGCTTCTAATCAATGGTTAGGTCAAAAAGTAATGTAAAGTATTATGCAAAACAAATTAAACATATAGTGATGAGAAATGACGTTGTGTACCTTGGAATGATCAGGTGAAATGATAGTATAAGTCAAAATACAGGTGATGAAGGGTATAATAATGGCAAAAAGTATGGGCAAAAAGGGTACAATATGTGGTCCTAACACCACCTTCAACCAGTAGGAGAATATTCTTGCAAAGAGTGGTAAGCTCTTCGACCCAAATGCAATTATTTGCATAGGAATAGTGAAAAAATGTGTAGTAGTGATATAAAGTTGATTGTATGTCGAGTCTGTTACTACATCCACAGGTCGGTGAAAAAAATTTGAGAAAGAAGATAACTTTTTGTCAAGTCTATCACTACACCCAGAAGTCACTCAACAAACTTTGACATAGAAAGTTCTGTAATTTTAGGATGTTGATTCAACCACTCATACAGTTTCTCACCCTCATGAGAATCCAAATTTATAATTTCCTTCCGAGTATATTCGCACATGGAGTAATATTTGGCGTCACTTCCGAATATTCTAGACCATTTTGTAATCCACGATATGTGCGACTCCTCTGATGAAAGATAAATTCTGGTGTGGTCTGCAGGATTTGATACACTTGCTAAATCTATGTTGTTAGAAGAATCTATATAATTCAACAAAGGATCATTTTGCACGTGACTTGAAAGTTCCTTCCAATTTTCAGTAACAAAACAAATAAGTTCAACATACAAATCTCCAGGCAGGCCTTTCAACCACTCAAAGAATCAAATACAGGGAGAATACCAATCATAATATAGTTGAATTCTTTTTGTCTGAGTTTCTGTTAGCTAACATAATTTTTTTCCCTCAAAGATGACGTCACAAAAAACCACTCCCTTTATTTCAATTGGGCCTGAATGGCATCTCTAAGTTGTCTCACATGTGGATGATCAGGAACATTACAAGGAAGGCACCTTAAAGCCCAAGTTTTTGATGATAGAGGGAAACATGAATAAGTATTTAAAATGAACGTTGGAGGATGATAATATAATATTCCGTAAATATTGGTTTAATGATTTTTAATGGGATATGTCCTCAACCTTTTCACCTATTAATGCCAATATTTTTGAATATGTGTGGTGCATTGTCACTATTAAAGGAATGATTAATGTGCATTGGGAAGGGCATGAAGGTGACGAAGATGGATGAGAGAGAAAAATGCTTTGAAAGTTTTGTGATCCTAAAAGCACAGGAACCCGTGAATCTATGACAACAAGAGGTGAAGAATCGACTAAGTATGGAAAGGCGGGGAAAAATTCCTTAAAAACACTAATGTAAACAACAATTTTTCTGAGTTCAAGATCCAAAAAAAAAAAATTTCAAACCCCATAATATTGACCTCTGCCAATTCGATATCAGGCGACTGGAGTGCATTTGGGGTGCCTGTGAGAAAAGCTAAATATTTGATGAATATTTGTTTGTATTGCAACATGTGACAGTAATTGTGTCCTGATAGCATTTAAAATGAACACTGGGGGATGATAATATAATCTCATGTAGATCTTGATTTAATGCATTTTAATCGGAGATGTCTTCAAGATTTTCGGTTATTAATGCCAATATTTTTGAACCTTTGTGGTTAATTTTCACCAATTAAAAGCATAAGTAATTTGCATTAGGAAGTGTGCGAACGTGGCGGGGATGGATGGGAGCGATAAATGCTTTCAAAATTTTCTAAACCCAGGAGTTCCCGAAATTGTGAACTTGCGACAACAAGAGGTGTAGAATAGACTAAGTATAGAAATGCGGGGTGGTCAGACGGATGAGAACAAACTCATTGTAGGTAGAGTGAAGCTTGAGAGTTCGTGGAGTCTGGGGTCAAATTGTAGATCATAGAAGTTTTGGGTGCAAGATGCATATCACGGAACATGGGGCATGAGAGTTCGATAGCGCTATGACAACCTGTAATATATGCACAATATTAAAGAGGGACATGACATCAACACCTTTGTATATGACAGTGGGCTAGCACAATATTGCATTCTTACTATGAAGATGCCTTAAAAAATATAAAATAACCAACAATTTTTTTCCAATTCAAGATCGACACAAGAAAATCATCAGATCCCATAATATTCTCTCATTAATGCATTTTAATGGGAGATGTCCTTGAGCTTTCCACTTATTAATGCCAATATTTTCGAACCTATTTGGTACTAGTAAAATCATAATTAATGTGCATTAGGAAGGGGCGAAGGTGGGGGGGATGGAGGGGAGCGAAAAATGCTTTCAAACTTTTGTGAACCCGGGAGTTCGTGAACACGCAAAACTTTGAAGACTCGACTAAGTATGTAAAGGCAAGACGGTTAGACGAAGTCATCGTAGGTAGAGTGAGGCTTCAGAGTTCAAGGAGTCTGGGGTCGAATTGTATATCACCAAAGTTTTGGGTGCAATATGTATACCCCGAACACGGGGCATGATAGTTCGATAGTGCCTACCTACGAACCCCTGGCCATAAAATTGGCTAAGTATGCAAACGAAGGACGGTCGGTCGGACTCATGATGTGAAGATATAGATGGAGATGAGGATTTGTCAGTTCTCCAACCTGGGAACCTGCGACCATAGAAACACGGCTAAGTATAGAACGAGAAATGGATAATAAAGGGGAAGAAGAAAAGGAAAAATGGGGTAAATATAGAAGAGGAAAAAGAAAGGGAGAAAATAACTTTATCCCTCACACAACAACACTTAGTCTGATAATTATGAAGCCATAGAAACAAATTAACTATGGGAAAAAAATTCCCAGCTATGAAATAAAGTTGGAGCTCGACAAACTATGGTTTAAGTTCAAAGAGATGTTGTTTATATCTATTTCAACATTTTTTCATATTATTATATTTTAATATTTTTTTTGGTGGCCCAAATGTAAAACCATGTTCCAATTTGCGTTTCTCAAGTGGAGATGTGTTTGTGAAGATACATTTCCTTGAACCACAATGCATTGCCAGCGAAAGTGCAACGTGAACTGTTTGTTGAGAAAACATTTGTTGAAGATAAAGCAATTTATTTCCAAGTTCACGTATCATTTGCATAGTATCAATATGATTTTTTTCATGTTCTTTCTGTATTCTTCTGAATTCACTTGTCATAGATTTGTCAACCTTTGTCATGTATGAGGTACAATATGATGTTGTGGCATATTCATTGAGGACATAATGTGTGTATGTATTTGCATTCCACATAACTCGTTGGTCCTTGGAGAAACTGTTGTTCTATATATGTAAAAGTTTTTGTTTAAGGAAGACTGTTGGTTGTTTAAGTGTAGATTGTATGCCTTTGATGTACTCATCTTCTATTATATTTATCTCCTCCAAGAAGTCTTGGAAGCTCATTAAGTCATCAAAGACTCAGTGTTCTAGAAATTCAAACAAAGATTTAGATTTCTCAATGAAAAAATTGTCCTCCAAACTAATTGGCTCTATGATTCTCGTTGTTCTCGTTGGTGAAACAAGGAAGTTGTATCTGAAATGTGATTTTTTTTGTTTATTACAGCTTCTTGTATGATAATGTCTATGAAATTTGGCAAGCCCTAGATCCAAATGATATGTGTTGCATGTCATGTATTTGTCTAGAAACTGCTCAATCTGTGAGTTGTCCATTTCCATAGACCGGTGCACCCTCTATCAACAATAGTGTGTGGTCATGCCCACTCAATATAATCTAGAATTTAGTCACAAAATAGTAGCCCAATAGTAGTCACAAAACAATGCCTGGTCAATTCAATCATTGGTTTGTTGTTTGTTGCTTGTTCTTGTTTTCATCAACTTTTCAAGGTTGAAGCCCTGCATAAGAAGTTGGACCTTTTGTTTCATTTTGCATGATTCGGATTTTGCATCCACCATTGGAACTGCGTTTTTGGCATTCTGCATTGATGGGAAAGTTTCAGTGCAAGGGTTTCACTCAAACGTATGGTTTTTAGGAACATAAAATATGAGGAGAACATTCGATTTCCTTTTTTATATCTCACTATGGGTGCAACAGAGGTGGGTTTTGTGTCAAGCATTGACATTCAAAGGGGAAAAAGATGTTTTGGAAGGAAACAACATGAAAAAAATGCACCAAACATATGGTTTTGAATAACAAAAAATACAAGGAGAAAATTTGATTTCCTTTTTTTATATCTCACTATGCCTACGACAAAGGTGGGATCTTTGTCGAACAATGACGTTCAAGAAAAAAAACAAGAAAACATCACACTCCTATTTCTCTGGTCGTAGTAGTCACATACGAAGATGTTCTGCAAGAGGATTTTGGCTCAGGCATTCCCAGTACTGAAAATTCTTACTTGCAAATTGGAAATAGAAAACAACAACCAATGAACAGGAATGAAATGACAACACTAATACCTATCGTTGAATGGGGAATGACAGAAGCACAGTCCTAATCGAGGATGTAGAATCCCTACCGCAACAATAGGTCCAACCGTGGATGCAGGACCCCAACCTTACAAAGTTGAAGCAAACAAGAGAAAGAAACAAACAACAAACCGGTGAAAAAGCACCAAGACGTCCAACTATAGTTGCAGGGCCTCAACTCTGCAAAGTTGAATCAAACAACAATAAGCGACATCCAACGAACCAACGACCAGGCATCAACCAACGAACCAACGACCAAGCATCAACCAACCAACCAGTAATGTCAGTGAAGAACAATATTTCCCAAATTCACTGCAGACAAGATTGTATGCAAAAAATCGAAGGAAAATATATTGTAACACGTCTATTAAGTAAACATTTTAGGTTGTGAGTCCTGTCAGGTAAACATTTAAGGATGTGAGGATTGCCTAAGGGCCTCCCACTGTGTAAACATTTAATAAAGTTGTAGTTTGGATGGTTGGGATTCTTCATTTGCGATTGGAATTGTGCTTCTGTCATTCCCCATTCACGGGTAAGTTTCACTACCATGGTTGCATCCCTATTCGTTGTTTGTTTTTTCTAGTTTTCAAGTAAGAATTTTCAATACTAGGAATGCCTCAGTCAAAATCCTCTTACAAAACATCTTTGTATGTGATGACTACGACTAGAGGAACAAGACTATAAGGATTTCTTGGTCTTGTTCATGAACATCAATATTCGACACAGAACCCACCTCTATCGCAACCACAGTGACATATAAAAAAGGAAATCGAATTTGTTCTCATGTAACCGAATGTAAGGATTAGTGATTTTAATGCATTCGAAAAGTTTGATTGAATGATTTTTGTGGCATTTCTGCGCATTTCAAGTCTGGAGAAAGCAATGATTATTATGGTATTAGATGGTATTTCGCTCAAATTTAGAGGAGAATATATAAATCTAAGGCTTTTACAGACTAAGAATTCATAAGGATTTTACAGTTTTTGTTGAGGGTTTAAGACTGGAATAAGACATAAAAATTTGGGCTTTCGCTAAGCCAAGAAAGCTAATGCCATGTTTTTTTATAGATTTACTTGAGGGTTCTGAGACTGAATTTCTATTTATATTTCAGCATTTCATATATACTTCACGCTGTACTTAATTCAATGGGAACTAGAATTTTGATGCCTCGAGATAAAATACTATGGTCTGGAAGGTTCTCCCTTCAACCCATACTTATGCAACAGAATAACAACTTAATGCTCTTATGGTTTGGAGGAGTAATAAAAATCAACGCTAACTTTGCGAGCATTACCACACTAGAATTAGAATTAGATAAAAACCTACATTAAAAGGCTAAAGGAATGGCGTTACAATTTCCCCATATGCCCAATTACTTGGCCTGGCAGGCTGTCAATTCTCTCATTGTCACTAACGTGTCATGAGAGATAATCATTAACTTGCATTCACCCATGATAGCATTGATAACTTGCATTCACCCAAGGTAACATTGATATTTCATGGAGACAACTAAACGAACATTGGGATCCTTGGAAGAACATCATGGCTAATTACTTTTGGTGGTTGCCTCTTGTATCCATCATAAGGATATTGAAATATGTCAAAGTGATAGATGTAGAGATGAAATGGCCACCCGCTTAAAACCTTGCGAGTTGTCATGCAATTATCTGTAAAGCTATGAAGCATCACGGATAAAATTTTATAATTTAATTATTAAATATGGTGAACATTATAAGATAATTCTATTATTTTTAATAATTTTATTTTAATAGATAATTTATTTGTAATTGATAGCCATTACTTATTTGAAAATATTTATAATGAATGGCATTTGTTGGAAATTGTTAAGGATGAGGTAAAATTTAGAAAATTAAAATACCTAAACACAAAGCTCGGGGTTTGTATGTTTTGTAGTGTTATTTTAATTTTTTCTACATTAATCTACATCTTGTTTCCATTATTTATTAAAAAACATAATTAATATGGTTTTATATGTTGAAAGCTTTGAAATAATATTTTCTTAAGTATAATTCCATTTTTATTTTTAAAAAATATTTATTGATAATCCTTTATCAAGTATAATTCCATTTTTGGTTTGCATGATTTAATGCACAAAAATGAGGGTTCTGCAAGTCCACTATCTTGGATAGGTAGCTAGTATGGACAAGTGTACCATGTCAGTGTGGCTTTTCAATATTTTCATGCATATTTACCAAATTCCTTTGAATTGGTAAAAGCAAACTCCAAAAAGCAGTAGTTCTAGTTCCGTATGAGAATATTTGGTTGACCAAATCGAAAAAACAGTAGTTCTAATTCCGTATGAGAATATTTGGTTGACTACATTGAAAAAATTAAAAAGAATGGCATAAATTGTTAACTAAAATCCTTAAACTCATTTCCGCATTGCATTCTTTTGAACAATCCCAGTTACAGCTGGGAATAGCAATTACCTAGGCTCACGACCACAAGATGGTTGGTTTTCTCTTCTCACTCTGTTCTCTCTCTTATAGTTGAATAAATTTGAAATTGAAGGTCTCAAAAATGATGCAGGAGCATCGCCAGCAAAGCACAAGCGTGGAAGACAGTTGGGTGTACTAGCGCACATTTTGAAATATTTTGAATTTCAAACTGTTCAATGTATTAATGTGACATCTAACAAAATTTTTTGAGTTATGAATGTCTTTAAAGATCAGAGGCCAAGCCATCACGAAAGGTGATGGGGGAATGTATTTTGTTTTATGGATTGAATCACAGTACAAATTTGGAGCTTGCGCTCTTATATGTCTGATGCAATATTTATTGTAATAGGAGTTAAGTAGTTGATAGCATTTAATTTGGTTTAATATAGCATAGAGTAGTTGGAGGAAATGCTCAAAGAACACCTCTTTGTATAAAGATTTGTAATATTGCCCAGAAAGGGTTGTTGATGGTTGATAATTGTTATTGTTGATCATAGTTGTTGTGGAGAAAGGAGAACCAAGCAACATCTGAATCTATCCTATATAGGTTAAGGAGTAGTGGAGAACAATGTATGTATGTAAGTTTCAGTTGGATGAATATAACAGAGGAACATTGTCCCAAATGTGTATGGTTATGGGTCTATTTGAATGAATAGTAGAGCTCTGTTATTTTTCAGTTGTCGATTATTTATGTTCTTAAATCCATGACTACATTTACTTTGTTGAATGTATAATTCATTGTGAGGAGTAGATAAATTTCAATCACTTTCTTTCGTGAATGAGTGCAAGGTGTTCATAGTGTCCGCAAGGAGTGCGTGACCGAGTCAGTTCAGACTCAAAAGGCTCAAAGGAGGAAGCGAAACTCATACGCCTACAAGGAGTGCATCGACGTCCGCAAGGAGTGCATGACAAAGTTTTCAGACTCAAAAGATTAGATAGCGTGATTTAGTCATGAGAGATAAAAGAGGTTGGAGAATAGTCGCAAGGAGTGCGAAGTCATCCAAAAAAGTCGAAGTGTGGAGAGAAATTTTTTGCAAGGTGTGCACAGATCCGATTCTCGAATAAGTGTCAAAGAGATTGTTCAGAGGAACAAAGGAAAAACAAAGAAGGAAAGCTCAATAGGGAGAGCGAAAAAAATCTTCAAGGAAAGGAGTCCTTGAACTTATTGTAAAATCCAGTGGGAAAGATTCATTCTTAGAAGGGGAGGAACGATCCCAGATCGTTAGATCTGGTGAAGCTGTAATGAGGGAAACCATGAAGTATTTCGGTACTTTAGAGGTTTGGCAAGTTGAAAAATTGACAAAGGTCGAGTTGTGAAGTACGAAGTCACAGTTCAATCGTGGTCGTTGATCACTGTGGGTTACGTGGCAATGGGTTAAGGAATTCAGAAATCGGGAGACTGGAGGTTTTGAGTGAAAGGCGTAGAGTTTCGAGGGGTCGCGAAGTCCGAATCATTGTGGGGCCGACGGATATGAGGAGACGTGTGGCATGAGTTTAGAGGATCGGAGTTGAGCGCTTCGGGAAGGAATGAGGAAAGGATTTGGGATATCCTCGAAGTCCGAACCACGAAGGAAGCGGACCCATAATCACAATCGTGGTCACTAGTGGAAGAGCCTATGTGTGTGGGTAAGATAGTTTTGGGTGCTCGCAGAGACCCAAGGAGTCGTTCTGACTCAGGAATACAAATGATCCAAGACCGGTAGGTCAAGCATCTCTTTGGAGGGAAGGGGGTTTGCGTCAAAGTGGTATCAGAGTAGAATATAGAATTGACTTATGTAGGAAGGAAGATAAATGTCAGCATAATGTTGCCTAGGAGACGTGTTGATCCACCTGTAGCCAAAAGAACTATGAAAAGGGAGATGAGAGAACTACGTGTGAGGTTGGATTCCATTGAGACATCACAAAGGAGAGCGCCATATGTTGGAGATGTCAACGAGGAAGAAATTGAAGAGGTCGAAGTTGCATAAGTTGTAGCTGAGGATGCTACAGAAGAACGCTTGCTGAGAGCGGTTGTCAAATTGGGTGCTAGAGCGAAGATTGACATCCCTATGTATGAAGGATATTTAGACACGGAGGAATTTCTTGATTGGATATAAGCAATGGATAAGTATTTAGACTATGAGGACATCGAAGAGGAGAAAAATGTGAGACATGTTGTCACTAGACTCAAAGGACATGCAACATTGTGGTGGGATGAACTGTAGGTTAATAGGAGGAGTAAAGGCAAACAAAATATCAAGAGTTGGGATCGAATGGTAGCCAAGTTGAAGGATAAATTCATGCCCAATGATTACCATGTAAATCTATTCAGGATGATGCAAAAAATAAGATAGAGTGGGTTGACTGTTAAAGAGTACACAAAATAGTTCTACAAATTGAATATTAGAGATGGATAGAGAGAGAGGGATGAAGAGAAATTTTCCAGATACATTAACGACTTGAGGTATGATATCCATGATGAAATCATCATGGTGACAGTTATGACCATAGAGGATGCGTATCAGATCGCACTGAAAGAAAAAGATAAGTTGGCTAGGAAGCAGAGTCAACAGAACAAAGGTCGAATCTTGAATAGAGGAAAAGGAGTTGCCTAGGAGAAGACACAAAAGCCCAAGGATGAGACGGATAAACCACATAGTCACTCTAAGAGAGGAGGAATTTCTCGAGGAAGACAGAGTGGTGGTAGAATTTATTTTCCCAAAGGAAGAGGAAGAGGCAGAGTAGGAGAAGTAAGGTGTTATGCCTACAAAAATACATGACATATGTCTTGGGATTGTCCCAAGAGAAAGAAAGGAGGTGAAGCTCACATCTCAAAAGTGCAGAAGCAGGATGCTGAGACAAAAGGTGTAGAGGATGGGAGGTCCTTGATGATGAAGAAGGTTCTTTTGAATCAAGAGTCAGAAATTGAAAATCTAGTACAAAGGAACAATTTGTTTAGGACAACTTGCAAAACGAAGGACAGAGTTTGCAAGGTTGTAACACCCTGTTTCCCCCAGATTGTAAATATAATTGAACTGGCCAAGGACTATGGCAAAACTCATAAGCATGAATATGTGATGTAAATGTACCTGCAGGAAGAGGT
>SNQJ01S0057077.1:55244-75072 GCA_010110895.2 Picea sitchensis
TTTCTCATGATGGTTGTTAAAGGGCTAATAGAGATAGCAATTCCAATAATATCAACTATAGAGTTGTTGACCAAAGTTGGTACCACATTAATAAGAGTGAACAGAAAGTTGTGGTTTGATATTGAATGATAATTCTCTAAATAGATTTCAATGGTTGAGGTAATATCTAGAGTTATTTCCCAATCATTTTTTAAGTGATTGAATTCTTGTTTTGCAAGCTTGATGTACCCTTTTGAGATGATGTAAATTTTTCCAATGTCTATGGAAGGATGGAAATTTGTTGCTTGGATGTTGAAGCAGGTAATGCGGATTTCACCATTTTTTGCATCAATAACATCAAATCTAAATACATGGTCACGTCCCTTAGCATTGGTGAATGTGTGTAGATCAGTTTTTCAAAGTACTCTCACTTTTAGAGTCCAGTCCTTTAGGGATGCATGCAAAGATGCAATAGGTGTAATTTTTGGGGGTGTATTAGTAGGTTCTAATGGTCGTTTTGTAGAAGAACTTACATCTTCTATCAATGTTGGTGCACCAAAAATGTCTTCTTGAAAATTATGCACTTGGATTTCATGCACTATCAAAATCCCACAGAAAGAATAAAAACAATGTAAAATTAACACTTGTATTATTGGTAACATAACAGGGAATGAAAAATGTGGTTGGTGTGTGTGATGCATGTAAAAATTAAAGTAATGTGTAGAGGGGAAATCAAGATAATAATTGTATAAACTATAACTAAGCTTGAGCCATGGGAAGAAGGTAAAGTGAATACATACTTGTTTTCTTGGATAGATCTACAAGTGAACTCCTTTAGTTCAACCAAGGACCCTTTTTTTATTTGAGATGACATTAAATAGTGACCAAGTGTTGAGGAAAATAAGTTTCACAATGTATTGGCTCCGTCGGATAGGACTACTGAGTAACGGTCTTCTAATGTTAATTTGAAGTCCACAATTTGTATAATAGGACTAGAAATAAGCTCTCCATTTCCACTCCTTGTAAGTGAGTTAGTTGTCAAAGCAGATACAATACCTTTGATATTTTTTTTAAAGTGGAAGTACAAGGGAACTGAAATACCACATAGGAAAAAAACAATCAAGGAATGTAGTAAGTAAAATATAATGGATACAAATTAAATTAAAGGAGAACACATATGTGAGTAGAGGAAAAAAAATATGTGTTAAAGTATGAACATATTTGTTGATGTATGGTTGTAATTATTTGAAAAAAAAAATGTATGTAATTTTGTAGCGATTAAGAAGGAATAAACATGAGATGACAGGAAAAGAATAGCATGACATAGTAGGAGAGGAAATGTAAAACCTAAAAATGTCAATATATGTTATTATGTAAGGAAATACATTTAAGAAGGAATAAACAATGTTGTTCACATACAATCTACATAAAAAAAAATTATTTATTATTATTCACATAAAATTTAAAACCTGTACATGAGGGATGTAGACATGCTTACAAGTAGGAATATCATGTTATATAAAAACAAAGTGAAGTAATAGAATGTAGTTATGTTCAGAATTTAGAAATAGTCATTGCCTTCAACTATGCATTGATTTTTTTTTCTAGATCTCTCAACATGAGTTTTAACATAGACCTTTCCTCGCCTTCAACTATCCCTTTAATAGGGTTTTTGCTGGTATGATTTTAATACCACGCATTTGTTTCTCTCTACTTGTACTTGCTTTATTAGAACTGCCAACATGAGCTTTAAGACCATTTTGAGCTAATCAATGTTTTGGTTCATGTTGCAATGCGTCTTCCACACTATCATAGATTATTCCAAAGCCTTTAGAGAATGAGCCGGTTGTATGAAAAGAAGAGATGAATATTGTTTGTGTATCAGAAAAACTAATTTTTTTAGTAAGTTCTTATTTCAGCTCTGGTCTTGAAAGGTTCCCCCTGCCACAATGAATAACACGGATTTGAAATTGTCTTCTATGTTATTGGAGGTCATAAAAAAAATGTCGAATGCAAAGTGTATGTCGTGCTAGTGCGTTTTCCATTGCTATGTATGTTGGTTATTTTGCAATGAGAAGGTGTCTATTTGAAATACTCTCAAGAGAATGCAAACATCATAGTTAGTTTTTTCTTGCAAATGCAACAAAGCGTTAGTATAGTCCATAGTTTCAAAATAATATAAACAAGTTCAAGCAAAACAATAAAGAATATGGAAAATAATTGATATAAAATATATGTTTAATGTGTAAATAGAAAAATGGAAAGAATTAATGTGTAAATAGAAATATGGTGGAGTGAAGTTGAGATGGAGTGGAAAACATATTCATAGATTTCCTAAAATAACAAGAATAACCTAATAGTGTTGGTAATGTTTATAAATATTCAATGTGACCTAATTCATATTAAAATATATAACCTAAGATGGATAATAATGTATATGATTGATGGTGGGTCCCTCGTTAAATGGGGTCAAGGAAATGCCCATTGTCAGTCTACCATCCAACTTGGCATGTCTAAGGGGGGCTTCATAAGTCCACACAACCCTTACTCTTGACGTAAGATAACATTTCTCACCCATTAAATTCTGAGTTTGAATAGTAGTGTCAAATGCTACTCTATAATGTTTCCATCAATCTAATAAATAAGAATAAAATAATGAATATTTATGTTCCATGTTGATTTTGTGAATATTGAAGAGTTTGAACAAAAATAAGAATGTATAGATTAAACATATATAAACTTAATGTAAGAAATTTTAACATATAAACATTTGATATAATAAAACAAAGGATAATAAAATAATATTTGAATTTATATAAAGTATATTTAACATTGTGAACAGGATAAAAGCATATAGAATAAAGTAATTTTTTTAAGCTACTGAATGAAACAACATGGAAATGATAAGAGAAAGTATTTTTTAACTGTAAATCTATCAAAATATATTTCATGATATACATAAATAGATAAAAGATTGTTTAATGTTGAAGGGTATATATCATGGTTAGGGAACATAAGTTGATACATGTAGTTGGAGCATAAATTCTTTACCTAGTATATGGGAAGGTAACTGGTAATGCAAATTGTGTGTTATCTACTCACCTTAAATACAATGGGAAAATGTCGAAAGTATTAACACTATATGAGATAACTTGACATGTAGTACCTTATTAAATCAACATTTGTAGCGAAGGGCATCAGACCTTTGGAATGATCGAACCTCTGCTGAAAGACTCCATTCATCCTTTGCAGGGCTTTGCAACGAAGGGCGTCAGACCTCTGGAATGGTTGAACCGCTGCCTCTTGGAAATAGGAGCCACACACGCCATTTTCACCATATTTACCAATTTGTAACACACCCAACCCCTAAGTGCTCTTTTAAGGGGTGGGGAATCATAATTTCTCTTTCCTTAACTCTCTCTAAGCTCCCCTTCTTCCAAAGTGCAGGTTCTTCCAAACCCGTGGGATCTTTCCTGGCCCCTTTGAGGGATTTGAGCAACATGCGCTAGCTCTCCATGTTAGGCCCCTTCCTTCATATGACCTTGGGCTGTGACCTGATGCCTAATCAAAGGGTGCTTCAGAACTTCAAGCGTTTTTCACTTCACTACTCGCCAATTCATCCGAACTCTGAACTGGTGAAGTTCTGAAATGACGAGAAAGGGATTGACGGTCCCTTCTCCCTTTCCATATAAATGACCCAACAAAACTTCATGCTAAGGCGCTTTGGAGAGTTTTGAATCACTTCCCCTCAACTCTTCCAGAGTGCCAAGACTCTGGACTGTGCAATCTTACGCCATGCATCCACAGAACATCAATGATTCTGATTTACTTTGGGATTCTGCACTTTGGCGGATTCCCAGGTACTCACAATCACAAACATCTGAAGTGAAATCATTCTGGAGTATCAGATCTTCTCACACCTGTCCTCTGAAATCGATGACTCAGGTGGACTCTGGCCTCCAGGCTCCAACTCCACTTTCTTCCAGAGTGACTTTTCTCCGAAGTAGAAGATCTTTTGCCATGCGTCCTCCTTTGCAGATGACTGATATGACTTTGGGAGTCCTTGCACCTCCACTATTCAACTCTTCCAGAGTACTACTGCTTCGGAGTGCGGGATTTGGCAACACTTGTCCTTACCAACGAACGAATCAGATATGTTCCTGCTCTCGACTCTTCGGGAGTTTTCCCCACTCTACTCTCTTCTTTCTCCAGAATTTTATACCATCGGATCTGCTGACACGTGCTCTCCTCCGTCAATGGTCAGGATTTACTCCTCTCTTCGGGAGTTTGAGAGTTTTGCAACTCCGCATGTTGAATCTTCCAGAGTGCTAAACCTACGAAGTACAGTATTTGTTGTCACATGTCTCTTGATGCCAATGGCTAGGATAGACTCCGACACTTCGGATATTTTTGACAGTTATGAAGTTTGGCATCCCAGGGCTTTCAGCTCTCAAGGCTCTGAAGCCATCAAGAGTTAGCTCATTTTGGACCCTCTGGACCCTAGACCCTGGTCATATGGACCCTCTCATGAATCTCGGGCTATAAGCTCTACTCTTAGCTTATATTTGGTTAAAGCCGTGGGCACGAGACTAAGGTCTCTTAGGCTACTAGTTTGAAGGAAGCGCCTTCCTAGCTCGCAAAAATTTAAGTTCTGAATCAGGGTGGAGGAATCTCGTGGAATTACCAAGATGGTAGTAGTGCCAAGAGGCTTTCTCCGACTTTGGAACTGTGAGGTAAATCCCTGGCGAAAACACCTTTGAGGATTAATCAGAAGACATAATCTATCAAAGGAAGTGGTTTAAAGGAGAAATGTAAGGGCTAAAGATAAGAATGAAAATGGAGGAAGATATTGGGCAAAATTGGTTAATAATTTTTTAATTTGATGGATACAAAATTGGATATCAATAGATTTCTTCTAAAAATTATGGAGAAAAATCCTATAACATTATTTCAATTCAACATGGGAGTCTAACAAAGAGGTCATTCCTCTTAGAAAAACTAAATCCTTTCATAAAGCGTTATCTTATTATTCAAATCTTCAACAATATAAGTATTAGCATTAGTGATTAAGTGCACACTAGCAGGTTATTGAATCTTTAAATATTTAGTACATTTTGTTGTTAGTAGAGAAAGGGAGTTAAAAGTTTTTAAAAGACTAATTTCCATTATTTTTATGAATAAAAATAACACTTTTTTTCGAAAAACAATCTGACACTTTCATGTAGCTTATATAAACCGCTCAATCACGAGAAGCACTTAAAACTTGCGATATCACTTTAATCTATCGCATCTCTCATTGGCATCCCTAGACGACAACTTCACATTTCTTCCCTGAAATTCTTTTCCCTGCCTCCTGTTTTCATTTATCGATGCTTCCCCGTGCAGTCGGACGCCTCACAACAATTTGACTTTTAAACTAATCAAATTCAATCATTAAATGCCCTATGGATTCATGAACGCCATAAAGAATTTGCACTTCGGAAATAATTTATGAATCGTGTCCCTTTATTATAGTTTTTGTTCTTATAAATGTTAATTAATTTATTATTGTATTGTTGTATTATTGTATTATCTGTTACTTTAATACATTAAACTATTATTAATTTTTGAAATGATTTATTAATGATTTGTTTGTTAAATGTTAATTTAAATAATAAAATATAATAATATAGTATTTACGAGTGTCCTCTACGGGCAGGATTTTAAAATAAAATATTTAAAACACGCTACGTAAAGGTGTGTGGCAGCCACGCGTTACAAGTGTCTTTCAACGTGCGTGCAAAATTTTGTGGGAATTTAACGAAAGGATCAGAATTGGAAAAAGTTTGATCATTTGGGTGGGCTATGCTCTAAAACCCTCCCCCTCCTCTGGCTGGTTATCCAGGTGGAAAATGGAGGCTGGTGATGCACCTGAGCAGGAAGAGAGAGAAACACGTGACCAAGATCCCTTGCAGGAATATGTCAGATAGATCTTGCACCCTCTTTTCTTCTATAATACTGAATATGAATCCTATTTATTATTTGAATTTTACTATTTTTCAGATGAGTACGCAGTAATTTAGCTTCCCCTTAATTCATGAATTCATTCCAATATTTGTATTTTTTTTAAATAATACTGCATAAGAATCCTATTCATTAATCGAAGTTTACTTATTCTTTTTCAATATCTCAACCCATTAATTAATTATTTGAATTTTACATGATTTAATTAATATGCATATGAATTTTTTTATAAACGAAAATTGCATATGAATCCTACTTAGATTTTTTTTTTTTTTATGCATTCTTTTTCAATCTTGCATGTTTTTTGTATATTAATAGGTGCATATTTAAATTTTACTCTTTTTTTTTTAATCAATCTTGCATGCCTTTTTATTTATTATTGACAACTGCTTCTCCTTCTTTTGATTCTTGTCCTCGAGACTCATGTCAGGCTTTGGATTCCTTATTAAATAGTAAGTGGCTTAGCCATGTTATTCTATGTTTGAGGAGCTAGGGACAAAAGCAATCAAAGATCTTGTGGAAGGAAGCAATTATATGAAATTATACGAAGGCGAAACAATAACATAGAATAAAGGATGAAACAATAACAAGGAAGAATATCCCAGCAGTTAATTACTGAAGTTTTATGATTTTATACATTAGTAGTCTAGTTAGATTTGCAGCGGGCAAAGGAGTATTGTAGATAATGATAGTCATGATGCAGTCCGTGGTTGTGCCCAGCGCCACACAGTTTACCTGGAAAAGCGCGGTTTACTGTTTTGTAAATTCATGTAGCAATATTAATTATTCCTTCTTATCTAAAATTTGATGTATAATTTTCCTTTCATTCTATCCATTTGATTGCAAATATTTGATTTTCAACTTATTCTATACGGATGCGAAATATAGTTGGTTGGAAAAGTTCAATGGAGGAAGGAAGATGATCCTTAAATAGGATTCAAGCCCTTCCAAACTGTTTCACAAATGAATTATAGCAACAGGTATGTTGCCTTCTTGATGATTGATGCCATTGCTCTACTTTTCTACCAAGTTGAATAGTTTAACCTCTATTTTCAATAGTCTAATCTCCTATATTATCTTTCTCATTAGTTTAATCTCGCCAATTTTATAATTTAATCCATCTTTTTAGTAGTTAACCTAACTATATTATCTCTATTTCACTACTTTTTCATTCATTTCTCATAGTTTAATTTCCAGCTTGGTTAAAAGTACCTCTTATATATGTGAATGTAGAGTTGAGCATATGAGCGTCACTTTTGGTTGATGCGTACCAATTGTAGTATTCCCAAGGACGAGCCCCTGTTGTCATTATGAATTGTAATTATGTTTATAGGCTGGTGAGCCGAGTGTATATAAGTTGGTGGGATTACGTGTTTATTAGGCCGGAGAGCCTAGGTGTTAAAGGCTAGGAGCATGATTTTGTATATGTAATTGTGCAGATCATTAATAAAATATAAACATTGTTGTGTGCAGACCAACCACGAAGAAATAGTGATGGGGAACTAAGCTTCCACAAGGTTGGGTAAGGGAGGAGGCTAAATGTGTGGGCCTAGGGGCTAAGCTAGGGGGATTACCTCTAAAGGGGATAATAATTTATTATTATTTCCTAAAGTCTAAGGTGGACAATTGATGCGTGTTGTCCTAAGTTCCTGGGAAAGGGGAATGAATGCAAATGTAGTGCATGTAGCTCCAGGAAGACACGTGTCAACCTGGGTGCATGAATTAAAATCTGATGAGTTGAGTCGTGTTGGGGGTTCGTTTTGTGGAGTCTCACGATTCTCTAACCACTGTCTAACTGTGAACGGAGATATCCACTAGGAACCCTGGAATGCGTAACCCGTGAGTCATTCTTCCATCCTCCGTTTGAGTTAGCGGTTCGTCCTATCCATTCTTCTATCCACGGTCAGAACCCAAAACCAGGAGAATCGACCTCTTCTTTTTGTTCTCTGGTCGTGTACCTTGAAAACTAGTGGGAAAAACCCATGGAATGATCCGTCGTCTAACCTGTTCGACCTCTACATAGTCATGCATCCTGAGATCGGTAATCCGTGAGTCATTTTGTGTCTTCTAAGGAACCCGACACCTGGGTAATCGCCTTAGTCGTGCCGTGTTTTAGCATGGGTTGTTGCTTCCTGTGGTGCCATGCCCATCTGCTGTTGCTATTGTCATCCCTATGGGAATGAGTGTTGAACCGTTGTTTTTGTCCTCACCTGGTTGGAGCTGAGTTGAGTAGTGTGTTGAAGAAGCGGGTTGTCAGGCCCATCCTAGAAGAGGCAGTTTTTCAGGCCTGTGAGCAGCTTTCTCCAAGTGAGAGAGTCTGCTGGGAAGTGTTTTTCTCCTAGAGAGAGTCCAACACCAGCTACGAAGCTCTGAGAATTCTTGATCCGGCCTGTTGCCAATACCCAGAGAGAGAGGTAAAGCACCGATGGACTATTTTTGTGAAGGTGTATACTCCTGGGTGGAACATGCATGTGGGGAATGAGAGTCCATGAGTAGTGGGCGTAAGAAGGCTCCCGGAGAGAATCCTTTCAGTTACAATGTGCAATTTTCCTATAACCTCAGCCTAGTCTAGGATTCCCTTGCCTTAGGTGGAGCTTAGTCCCAGCTCAGGGTGACCCGCTGCTGAGTGTGATGAGAAGCGTGGTCTAAGGCTGGGAGGCTCGTGGAAGGTCTGCACCTAGTTGGTGGAGTTACTATAGTTTCAAAGATAAGTATCATTATGTGTTTAATTTCAATTAAAATGCATGTCTGTGATGATTGTAATATTATCATGTATTCCGTTGCAATGATATTTATTGTTAATTCTGTTTAAGTCTGTATGATGGAAGTAACTCTATGATAAATGAGTTAATTTTATTTAATATGCATGTTATATATAAATTTATGGGAATGTTTCACGTAGTAGCGTTGCCCGATAGTGGGGTTGATGGTCGGGGACGTTACAAGTTGGTATCAGAGCTTTAAAGGCTAAGTTAAGGTTTTGTTAGTAATGTTGCCCGACCTATTGGTGGTCAGGGATGTTACAAATTGGTATTAGAGCCAAGGTTTTCAACACTGAGCCTGCATGGGCCATGTTAGTGGAAAATGAAGCAAAACATTTAGAAAGAATTGTTGTCGAAGTAGATAAAATTCGAGTTCAGACCCATGGTTTCAAACACTGAGCCTGAATGGGCTTGATAAGTGGTCATTGGACCCAAGGTTTCAAGAGGAAATTGTGTCTAGAGGACAAATTTCGAACCTCAGAATGTTCCTGAGTGCCAAGAGGTTACCTTGGTCATGTTACGAAGATCAGGAGGAGTAACGGTGTCGTAAAACAACGACAGAAGTGGTGTTGGGCTGCAGAGTAATGTGGACCTTAAGATATGTTCGGGAGAAGGAGAATACTTCATGACCATCAGATATGGTAATGTTACAAGGCAGTTAGTCGTGAATTCCTTTGGAAATATGCAGAGTAATAGAGTTTGTTCTGCACAATAGGATCTGTTCGGAAGGAAGGGAAATCCCTTACAACCGTTAGATCTTGGGAAGGTGCAGAAGGGTTAACCTGGAATCCCTTGAAACTTCGCAACTTCGGTGAAGTTGATGCAAAATAAGAGAGAAATCCGAAGCCTTTAAGCCCGAAGATCTAAAGTGGTGAGTCATGATGACGTCACCTGGAGGTGACGTGGACACATGGGATGTGTGCCACATGTCAGTGGGTTCTGAATCCATGGAAGTTTGAAATGCCATATGGAACGTGACATGTGACACCCATCTGATTGGGCCACAAGTCAACTACTAGTATTCCACCACATGGCATCCTGTATGAGTAGGGTTAGTGGTGCCCAAGGTTACGTAACGTAGTTAAAGGTCGGGGGACCCATAGTGGATTTGATCACGATACATCAAGATCAAAGGCCATAAGGAATTACGGGGACCCAAGTTGCACGGAAGTTAATTATTGAAGGCGCTCCCGCAATCCAAACCGTAGTTTCACTGAGGGGTTATGTATCAGCATCAGAAGAAATGCGGGATGAAAGGTGGGTTACTCCAAATGATCGTTCCATTCCCTCGCAATTGGAAAATGTTAAGTGATGTGATGTAATGACGTCACCAAAGTTGATTTGAAATGTTTGGAGATTAAAAGTTCGGATGCGTGGATGTGAAATCCTTCGAAGTATCAAAGCTTTGAAGTTCCGGAACTCAGACACCTGAGGTTCCATAGTAAGTGTCCACCCTCGAATGTTGAGTAGACATGGACGGTTGATCCACCCTACTTCGCGAGTTCAGTAATCTAGAACTCCGAGAGATTGTTGTGTGTTGCTTTGAAATATTTTGAAGTCGAAGGCCGAAGGCCGCAGTAAGAACCCAATGATCTAGAACTTGGTCATGGCCCATGATCACATGGATTGGGGACTGAGAGAAAGGAGCTAGTGCCCAAAAATGATTACAGATCAGAGAAGAGCTTGAAAAGAAAATGAAATATGAATGTTTTCATAAATCAGATTGGTCTGAATGCGTAAACTGGTGAAGTATTGAATAAGTTTCAATTGTTTCTCTTCTTTGAGTTTTCGAGTGCAAGCATTCCACATTGTCCGCAAGGAGTGCATTAATAGAGGTAAGTTAACCTTATAGAATCTTAGGAGAGATACTGTTGAACCTTCATCAGCATAATTGCAAGGAGTGCACAGGAATAACTTTGTGTTGAGTTCAAAGAGAGAAAGAGTCATTGAGAACTCTGTAGGGATCTGCTAGGCGGGAATAGAGTGAGTGCAAGTGTGCATAGAGAGAACTCTTTATCGAGTTCAGGGAGAAGAGTATTGGAGGAAGATACTCATATATATTTTGAACACTATGTAGAAAACATTCAGCAAGGTGTACTTTGAGCAAAAGGTTTCCAGGAGGGCACGAAGTTTTCCTTTGAAAGGAAACAGAAGGGATGAGACCCTTAGGAGACTGAGTAAATCGAAAATCTCATAACAGATAATGCAATGAGTGTGTGGGGGATGGACTCATTATAAGTCCTAAATATCATAAGAGATAATGTTTACGAGAGCGAAGATGAGATCCAAGAGGCGGACTCGCAGGAGAAAGGTCAAAGGTCGAAGCCTTTGAACACTGACAAATATTCCAAGGAAGAAGAAGTCAAAAGCTCAGGCGGAGGAACGACTGCAATTGTTAGATCAGTTGTGGGGAGGATCTTGGACCATTAGATCAGTGTCCAATAGAACAAAGGAAGCACAAAGGAGAGGAACGGATCCCATCCGTTAGGTCTAAGCGCGAAGGACCAACAACCGTTGGATCCGGAGGTAAGCGCACGAGACTTAACCCTAGTGTGTGCAGGAGAAGTGGACTTGTCAAAGTCCCGAAGTGATTTGGGACTGTCCATCATCAAGGAGGAAAGATGGCGTAAGATCCACAACTTCGAAAGTTTGTGGATAAGGAGGAGGAGAAACAACCGAAGTAAATATAGGTCGTTGATTTGGAGAGGACGCGTGGTAGAAGATCTGTCACTCTGGGGAAATTCACTCTGGAGATTTTTGTGTGTTGAGACGTCAGAACTCCCGAAGGCCAGAGATCCAGTGTTCATTAGAACTGTATGATTTTGAGGACAGGTGTCATTAGATCTTCCACTCCGAAATATTTCCATACATGAAAAACATATAGTTGAGAGTTGAAACTCCCAAGGGCCGGAGAGTCGGAACCAATCGTAGCCGTTGGTTTGGAAGGGAGCTACGTGTCGACAGATCACGGAGATATGAGATCACGTGTGAAAGGAGAAAAGGTCGTTGACTGGACAGTTGGCCAGAGGTAGGTAAAGGATAGATAGTAGTCGTTGATCATGGATCATTGCTGGAAGCAAGAGATCGATGGTCGGGAAGAATTGTGGGGCCAGAACTTGCTCGGATGTTAAAAATCTGAGGGCGGGCCACAATTTATACCACGGTTTTAGAAAAAAGATAAGTGGCAGCTGGAGGTGAATTGCGGGGTGAAAAGAGGGTTGGTCTAAAACCACTCTTTCCCATGCCCACAATCATAGTTTTCCATGAGGTCATAGCCCACGGTCTTATGAAGGAAAGGGCTAATGAAAAAGGGGCTAGTGCCTGAAACTTGGAGTTTTGGAAGCACGCAGGAATAATTCCACGGGTCTGTCAGGACCAACACACAAGAGAAAAGGGGGGCTGTGTATAATTGTTTTGGCTTCAATCACAAGCCCGAAGAGTCAATTCGACTCAGAAGATTGAAAGATCCTTTGACCGGGAGGTCAGAAGACCCCGCTGAAGTAGGGCACTGTGTCGAAAGTGCTCAGGGTAGAAATAGTCATGTACAATGACTACAATGAGAGCACAAGAAGACTCAGGAATCCGAGAAGAATTGAATATTTCTGGAATCAACAAGGAAAAGTTGCACAGGGGAAAGAAGTTGTTGCAATTTATGTGGCAACAAGTATGTTATGGCTTGTTGGGTCAGCCAGAGGAAAGAATGCTTGCATGTTTGCAAGTGTTGTTGGTGATGTTGTTGCATAAGGAGTGAAGCAACAAAGAGCTAAAGTGTTGGTTATAATTTTGATAAAAGGAACATGAAAGCTTCTACTACCATCACACTTTTAGGTAGTATAAAATTTATTAATGGCAATCATGCAGGTTTGAGTTTGTATTACTCTTTTTGCATAATTGTTGAAAGGAAATTTAGGTAAGAATTTCCTCAACCAGAGTTATTTTATAAAATCACAGGGTTATAGTATTGAATGCATACCACTGGATGTGGTAAAGGCTAGAGACCTGTATTAATTAAAATCTTTTTAGCTTCTGAATGCACAAACTGACATAGTAGAATGCCATGTTAATTTGGTTATGGGGTAATAACCAAAGAATTAAAGATGAGAACTGGTTATTGGAATAAATGTCAGTAAGCTAGTCATGTATGAGACCAGGACCTGGTTGGATATGGCAAGGTATGGATATGGAAAGGTTATGAGCCACATAGGTAATAAAATCTTCCTACTTTTAAATAAAACTTGGGCTGCAACCTTTTCGCTAACACTAATGAACACCACATAATTATATTCTTGGTGTAGTGTTCGGGTCGAAAATGAAGGCATCCAATTAATTGGGAAGACAATAGGAAGTGTGTGGAGAATGTGTCAATACATTGGCCAAAATTCCAACTCACGGATGGTGAGATACATGACTGAGATAAAGAGCATTATGTAATTCAATGCAAGGTGTGTTGATTAATTATGCATTGAGAATTGTACTCATGCATAGTAAGTGATAGAATTGTATACTAAATGCATTGATTGAATTTGTTTGTAAGATATATATTATTGCATGGAAATAATTATACTAATGGATGAAATGCTACTAACTCGTGAAGTTGAGAACATTTCAGGAACTGTTAAACATTGCAACAAGAAAGTTGCAAGCCAGGTAGTCACAGGAATAAATACTACAAAAAAATTTATGTTCAGAAAATTGAAATAATAAACTTATTGTTATTAATTATGAACATGCATATGCATAGAATGATGAGTCATTCTATTTGGTTAAGTTGTTTGGTAATTGTGATTGAATTGCTAGGAGCAGAAAATTCTAAGATCATTGCATAAGGTCTTGTACATATTGAATTATGATGTACAACAAATACTGACAATTTATTGGTTGTATGCAAGAGGAAGCATTACAGGAAAAATGGTATGCAATTTGGTGCTTGTGGAAAACTACAAGGATGGTTGCATTCATAATATGGCAACAACCAATATGAATTATGAAATGGAATTTCCTGTTTTGGGGAAAAAGTTGAATTCCTTTTTGAACTAAGTTGCAGTTCCTAAATGAATTCTTTTATGTTTCTCATGATAACTACATGTGGGTGATGCAGATGAGATGATGTTGATTAAAGTTAGAATGTTGACTACAAAGAGTAGCTCGGGGAAGCTTTTGATTGGAAAACTTTGAGGGAAATTGGAACTCTGGGAGCCACGGTGCTTTGAGACTTCTTCAGCCAGCCTGTTGTTGAAGCCCAAGGAAAAGGAGGTGTAGCATCCGATGCACTGTGTGACAGTGAAGGTGTACACTCCTGGGGTGGAACAAGCATGTGGGGAATGAGAGACTATTGGTTGGAGTGATGTTGAGGTTTGGTACTTTGGCCTAGGCCATGTGGATATGGATTGTGGACCGTGGATATCTTAGGAATCCATTGCCTTGATGGAGTCATAGCCCTGCTCAGGGGTGGAAGGTCTTCTCAAATCAAAAGATAAGTACAATTCTCTATTTATTGTATGTTGTGTATTTTGTATACAGGTTATAATGTTATTAGAATTGCATGTATATACATATATATATACATTGCATATATGCTTGCATTATCTGCATCCATGATTGTACATAATGTGTTTCATGTTTCATTTCTTAATAAATATATACCTGATGCTAATCATGTTATTGATTGGAGTGTGATTCAGGTAGAGCAAGAAGACGTCTTGCAAGTGCATCTGGTGTGCATATTGGACCGGAAGAGAAAACAACTCCGGAATCGAGCCATAGATCTTGCAAAGGTCCAGTGGACCTGTTATGGTCCTAAGGATGTGACATGGGAGCATGAGGATGCTATGTGGGCAGAATACCCGCATCTTTTTGAAGATTTTGGAAATCTTGTTGATGTTGTGTATAGAGTTGCACTGAGGACAGTGCAAAAATAAGGGGAGGGGATTGTAGTATCCCCAAGGACGAGTCCCCGTTGTAATTATGAATTGTAATTATGTTTATAGGCTGGTGAGACAAGTGTATATAATCTAGTGGGATTATGTTTTTATTAGGTCGAAGAACCTAGGTGTTAAAGGCCAGGAGCCTGATTTTGTATATGTAATTATGCAGATCATTAATAAAATATAAACATTGTTGTGTGTAGAACGACCATGAAGAAAGAGTGATGGGGGACTAAGCTTCCACAAGGTTGGGTAAGGGAGGAGGCTAAGTGTGTGGGCCTAGGGGCTAAGCTAGGGGGCTTACCTCTAAAGGGGATAATAATTTATTATTATTTCCTAAAGGTTAAGGTGGACAATTGATGAGTGTTGTCCTAAGTTCCTGGGAAATGGGAACGAATGAAAATGTAGTGCATGCATCTCCAGGAAGACAAGTGTCGACCTGGGTGCATGCATTAAAAGTTGATGAGTTGAGCTATGTTGGGGGTTCACTCTGTGGAGTCTTGCAATTCTCCAACCACTGTCTAACATGAACGAAGACATCCACCAGGAACCCTAGAACAAGTAACATGTGAGTCATTCTACCATCCTCCATCTGACTTAGCGGTTCATCCTGTCCATTCTTCTATCCACAGTCAAAACCCAAAACCAGGAGAATTGACCTCTGCATTTTGTTCTCTGGTTGCGCACCTTGAAAACCAGTGGAAAAAACCCATGGACTAATCCACTGTCTAACTTGTTCGACCTCTGCATAGTCACACATCCTAAAATCGGTAATCCGTGAGCCATTCTGTGTCTTCTGAGGAACTCGACACCTGGGTAATCTCCTTAGTTGTGCCATGTTTTAGCGTGGGTTGTGGTTGTCTGCGGTGCCATGCCCATCTGTTGTAGCTACTGTCATCCCTATGGGAACGAGTGTTGAACCATTGTTGTTGTCCTCACCTGGCTGGAGATGAGTCAAGGAGTGTGCTAAAGAAGCGGGTTGTCAGGCCCGTGGTAGAAGAGGCAAGTTGTTAGGCCTGTGAGCAGCTCTCTTCAGGTGAGAGCATCTGCTGGGAAGTATTTTTTTCCTAGAGAAAGTCCAACACCAACTACGGAGCTCTGAGAATTCAAGATTCGGCCTATTGTCGAGACCCAGAGAGGGAGGTGAAGCATCAATGGACTGTTCTTGTGAAGGTCTATACTCCCGAGTGGAATATGCATGTGGGGAATGAGAGTTCGTGAGTAGTGGGCGTATGAAGGCTCCTGGAGAGAATCCTTCCGGTTTCACTGTGCAGTTTTCTTGTAACCTCAACCTAGTCTAGGATTCCCTTGCCTTGGGTGGAGTTTAGTTCCAGCTTGGGGGTGACCCACTACTGAGCGTGAGGAGTAGCGTTTTCTAAGGCTGGGAGGTTCGTGGAAGGTCTGCACGTAGTTGGTGGAGTTACTACAGTTTCAAAGATAAGTATCATTATGGGGTGGAATCACGAAGGTGGGTTACACTTTCGTGACAATCTGGTCTCCAAAATTTCGAAAAACATATTTTCGGCCGAACTAAAAATATTTTTTGGCCGAAAGCTATTCTTTTCGGCCGAACTATTTTTTGTCCAAAAAAGTAAACGTCAAATCGAACGGAGCAATAACCGCGCCCTCGATTTGCGTGTAGAAATTTGGTCGGTCGGATATTTTCTTTCCGGCAATAAGTTTTCGGCCGAAAGATAGTTCGGCCGAACTATTGTTCGGTCGAACAATGTTTCGTCCGAACTATCTTTCGGCCGAACTATCTTTCAGCCGAAAGACTGTTTAAATATTAGCCACACATCGATTTTGTAATGTTTGGAAAAAACATTTGGTGCATACGCTCTGTATCGCGAGCGCATCGGTCGTGGTCGCAGTGGGCCATGGAGAAATTGCAGTGGGTCGTGGTTGCAGTGGGTCATGGGTCGTGGTCGCAGTGGGTCGTGGAGAAATTGCAGTGGGTCGTGGTCGCAGTGGGTCGTGGTCATAGGTCGCCGAGGTTACAGGGGTCGAGGTCGCAGGTTGTCAAGGTTGCTGAGCGTCGAGGTCGCGGGTTCAAGGTCGCAAGGGTCGTGGAGAAATTGCGAGCGCGGAGGTATGTTTTCAATTGCCTCCCTACTAAATAATGTAATGTAGTACAAGTAGATGTAAAAGCTACTCAAATATTGTTAAATTTTGATTATTGTATTTATATGGATTATTCTATTCATTTAAAACCTACATAACAAATAATGAATGAATAAAAATTGCAGATAGGCAAGGAACCAATTTATCATTTACACTAAAATCTGTAGCGTGCAATGTATTTTTGAAGGTTATAATAACTTGTGTGAAATTTATTTTGTCACGACTGCTCATCTTTCACATATTTATGTATCAATTTTTAGTCATTCACATATTTCAGAGGTTTTAATAGATATTGCGCCACTTTGTTAGAAGGATTGTTACGAGTGTGGGTGAGCTCTATCATAGAACNCCGAACTATCTTTCGGCCGAACTATCTTTCAGCCGAAAGACTGTTTAAATATTAGCCACACATCGATTTTGTAATGTTTGGAAAAAACATTTGGTGCATACGCTCTGTATCGCGAGCGCATCGGTCGTGGTCGCAGTGGGCCATGGAGAAATTGCAGTGGGTCGTGGTTGCAGTGGGTCATGGGTCGTGGTCGCAGTGGGTCGTGGAGAAATTGCAGTGGGTCGTGGTCGCAGTGGGTCGTGGTCATAGGTCGCCGAGGTTACAGGGGTCGAGGTCGCAGGTTGTCAAGGTTGCTGAGCGTCGAGGTCGCGGGTTCAAGGTCGCAAGGGTCGTGGAGAAATTGCGAGCGCGGAGGTATGTTTTCAATTGCCTCCCTACTAAATAATGTAATGTAGTACAAGTAGATGTAAAAGCTACTCAAATATTGTTAAATTTTGATTATTGTATTTATATGGATTATTCTATTCATTTAAAACCTACATAACAAATAATGAATGAATAAAAATTGCAGATAGGCAAGGAACCAATTTATCATTTACACTAAAATCTGTAGCGTGCAATGTATTTTTGAAGGTTATAATAACTTGTGTGAAATTTATTTTGTCACGACTGCTCATCTTTCACATATTTATGTATCAATTTTTAGTCATTCACATATTTCAGAGGTTTTAATAGATATTGCGCCACTTTGTTAGAAGGATTGTTACGAGTGTGGGTGAGCTCTATCATAGAACAGGAAAAAATATTAGGCGTCTATGTTTTTGCAATAGGTAAATCCATTGACATTCTTAACACTGAAAAATGCAACAACACAGTTATTATATTCGATTGTTTACTTTTCAGTTATAATCCCAGCTGCTTAATCTAAATCTCCGAACTAAGACTTGTCTTCTATTAGTAGTAGTTCTGTCTATACAACTTAAGATGATCCGGTCCGCAAGAGAAGCAACCTCACACACTTCTTCACCACAACAGACGTCCCAAAACCTTGCCAGCCTACCCCTACCCTATGAACGAAACTTACCTTCTGACCGAACCTTGCCGGACTTCACCTCCGTGGAAACCTCTGCCTCATAACTCCGCCTTGGGACCATCCTGAAACTCCATGCTTGTGTTGTCTTTTATTTCTGTTGACCAAGAAGCAAGAAAAGCAAAGATAGGAGCAGCACCAGATCTACCACCTTATGCAGCAAAGCTAGCATCTTTCCTAGCATACCTTCCATTCCCAGATCGAGAACCACCAGGACAGACCATTTGTATGCTACTTTATTTTAGTATATCCATCACATAGTTTGTCAAATGAGGTGCCTATGCAGCGTTTTGACTGTAGACTGATCTATACATAATTTAAACCTTAATTCTAGATCTCCATATATAACGTTTCCGAGTTTAATACAATCTGATCATGTTGGGTCATTAATCTTTTCCTTGTTGAGTGATATCACAAACCTTTACCTATAATTGAAAATCTGCATTAATATTTCATGGGTTCGAGCACTACTTTCCTCATGCTTTGCAAAGTTTCATTTGGTGATAATGTGTGACCATAACGTGTGAATGATGGTGGATGATTTATGAATTGAGCAGATTTGCATGAGTATTTTTCAAAACTTACTTTGAATGCTTTACTATACATGTTGGTTCATTTAGATTATTAATTGTTGCAAGTGATTCATTAGAAATAATTAAGCAAAGCAAGTGTCATTATATATGCTTCATTGAACATTATAGAGAAACTTACACCTATAAACACTCAAGAAGCATTGATCTTCACAAAGAACACCAAAAGAAACTAACCCTCTATGCAATGAACAACCCTAAAATAAACTTGATCATAAAAACAACTAGACATTTTGTGTTCATAGCAAACCAACCTCTAGATTAGGATCTAGGGTCTTGGTGTAGGGTGGAGAGTAAATTTTCCAAGGCCACAAAACTAAATTAGAAATCATTAACGAGTATTAAATCCAATAGTAGTAAGAAGTGCCGGGAAAGCTCATCAAACATAGGAGTCAATAACGAGGTCACAATAAGAGTTGGTAGAGAAGATATCCCCTCTTTGCTTGTTTTTGTGTTCGCAGACTACTACATGTACATGGATTTCAAAAGTGGGAGATTCTTAAGTGAAATCACTTTCGAAATTTTGTGCTTTGTTTTCCTGTCCATATGCATGGTCTCGACCTACGACTGTTCCAACTAGTTGTTGAATGTGAAGTGGTGACTTTAGTGGCATGTCTTAGGAAACCTACAGAGGTAACTGTGGGGAGGTAATACTCGCGGTCCCTGAGGCAGACACATAATCCTTGTTTCATCTCCTAGGAAGGTTGCTCTTCTTTGTGGGGGTACTTGCACTTTAGGTGAATGTTGCAAGCATGCTACTGTAACCGTCTCTCATACCTTCACTATCCAGTCTTTGGGGACTTGACATTCCCATAGGTTTAACTTTCAAAAGTCCCCTTCAACAATTGCTTTGCTTGTTGATTGCTTAGAATTGATAGAAGTGTGCTCTGTGGTATTGTGTCTAGTCCTTGGCCCCGCATTCTTTTAAAACTACAATGATAGGACTTTACTCGATAACGTGGGATCCCCCCTTGGCTTGGTCTTTTCAAGCCTGAAGTGTGGAGTGGGTCATATAGGCGACAATTAGTGGCTCACTTGATAGTTTCCTTGGGGTTTCCTTCACATCAAAG
>SNQJ01S0057078.1:19557-30091 GCA_010110895.2 Picea sitchensis
TCCATGTGTTGATGAATCTTGTATGCACTTAATAACTCAATAAATTAGTAGTAGTTAGTGATTCCAAGAAAGAATTTGGCTTGGGATCATTACATAATCTTTGTGCATAGAAATCATCATTTTTTGAGTGTAAATGCACTACTAATTGTACAAATAGATTACAAATAATGCAATCACCAATTTACAACTTAAATATTAAATTATGGAGCCTTAGTCAACTTTGTATGTGCAGTTTCATATATCCAACTTTAAAAATTTGACCCTTTGGTTTTACAAGGCAATTTTTAGTTTTTATGCACATTAGGTAGGTTTATGTCTGCAAAATGAGAATATATGTTTATAAGTAGGTGTAAAATCATAAAATACACATTCTGCAAGTTGAACCACTCAATGTGGATCAGAATTGATACTAGGACGTGCATTTTACTCTAAGGTAGTTTGCCTTCAAATTTATATGAAATTCCAAATCTGGGTGCATGAAAGCAACCTATCCCGTTCTTCCATTAAAATTTAGATGAGATAGGTAAATTCACAACATATTTAACTCCATATTACAACATATAAAACAATTTTTGGAGCCACAGGGAAGCTTGGACGTGCATTTTAATGTTGTCACTTTTAATATACACAAATAGATCTAGGGTTAGGTTTAAATCCATCACCATTTGTCTTGAGGCTCAACCCACAACTATTGAGATTAAGGGGGATTTATCCACCCTTGTGACTAAAAACCAACAACAAAGTGCATTATTTGAGTGTTCATTTTCTTGGGTTACCTAGTGATTTTGGTTTTACAGAAGTGAAATATATTCTACTACAACTAATATTTTATATTTAGTGATAAGGTTCAAATTTCATGGGAAATAGATATCAGAAACCTCAAGTAAATGAGGTCAAATTTTTGAATTTTCATTAAACATGGATCTTCAAAATTTCCATACTAAAGTGAAAATTGGTTTAAGTCTATACCAATTATGTTTGTTTTTCCCTACCCAATATTAAGGTGGTTGGTCCTTAATGGAACACAAAAAATTCTAAGCAGTCTCAGTCTATTTACCTTTAGCAACTACAAATTATATGCAACCCTAGTTTTAAACCGTAATATGCAAGTACAATATGCAACCCTACTGGGTATCTCCATATACAACAACAACCCACAACCACAATATTTCACTTCTATAATCATTAATCTATCATCTATCACTACAAAGTATTTCAGAGTTGTATATGTAACAATACATATTAGCTCAAGCATGTAACCCCAAACCAAAATGTATATTTCACCCTTCGCCAAATTCCGATATAATGTTATATACATGTGTAATATCACAAACTACACCTTTTGCAAGTTGCACCACTTCATTTGGGTGAAAATTGATATTAGGGTGTGTATTTTACTCTAATGCAGTTTCACCTTCAAATTCACATAAAATACCAAATCTCGATGCATGAAATCAACCTCTCTTGTTCTTCAATTGTACTTTAATATATGACATAGATAAATTTACCATATATCTAAATCCATCTTAAAACTTATAAAACAATTTATGGGGCTACAGGGAAGCTTGGACGTGCATTTTAATTTGGTCACTTAGTAAAGTTTTGACATTCCAAATTACAAGGAAAACTTTAAATATAAGTAGGTCACTTGTAATATAATTTATTTGTTTACTTCCAATTCACCAAAGTTGTATGGATGAAAAATATCCAATAGTTTCAAATTACAAATTCACTGTGATAAATTAAATCTGCTGGAATGTATGGAATTCTGGATGACTGATAAATATGTTTTCTCACATAGATCACTACCTGGGTATGTGTTAAGGGGTATTTGGCTAACCAGAAACAAGTTTATTTTTAAAGATAAGGAGGCACAATTAGGAAGACTTTCACATCACATTAAAGTCTCTTATGGGGAAGGTAGGAAGCAACCAAAGAATATTGTTCCAATAATCCTTCAAGAACATATTATAGATCACACTTATCCTTGGGGATATTTTGATAGAGCATGCCAAGGTACTCTGGGAACTTGTGGAGCTAGGGCCATTCTTTATCTAGATAATACAAATTGCATTTTACTAAAGTATGGAGCGGGTTTGGGCACAAACAATAGAGCATGACTGTATACCCTATGGATCCTACTTAAGGTTGTAGTGGACATGAAGGTTAAGAGGCTATAGGTATTTGGTGACTCTAAAATTCTAATGGACTAGGTAAATGGTAAAAGTAACATTTCTAACTTAGAGCTAGGGCCTATTTTCAATATGATTATGGAAAATAAATTAACTTTTGAAAAGATGTCCTTTTCTCATGTTTACTGAGAATTCAACCACAAAGATAATCAATTATCAAAGGAAACACTTATTTTGGAGGAAGCTTTTTTGCTTGTTCATGAGATTAAGGACCATACGCCTACATTTGATACTCTTACAACTTTTTTGATGAATGGATTTTTGGTCGTGTTTTAATTTTTGTTTATGTAAAGTTAGAGAGAGTTTGTCTCATGGTTTTTTCTTAGCATCAATATGATGTTGTGGATCTATTTGTTTAAAGAGTGACATGTATAAGGATGATTGTAAGAGTCAAAGTCATAAGGATAAGCTATAGTCTTCTATGATATAGACAATCTATAAAGGCAATCACTGCTAACATTAAAAGTGGAAGGAATCTCATCAATGTGTATTTCATTTCCACTAGAAATATCAATACAATGATATTTATCTTAGACAAAAAACTTGAAATATAATTTCTTGTAGGTAGATTCAAACATTATTATAAAGATGCATTAAATATCACTTAAATCTTGCAGATAAACAATAAATGTCACAACAAGCATCACATATAATACAAGTATGAGTACAAAATATTATTGATCTTCCATTAATTCCTTATAAATATATAAGGATATTTACATGATAGACATCATAATTACAATCTCCATTACAAAACTAGGCAAACTATAATACATATTCTACAACTTTCTTCTCTTCAAAGATTCCTCCCAAGGAATCTATAACAAGCCTCTCCTTTTCTATCTCTTACTTATAACCTTATATATTATGTTCCCCATGGGCACCACCTTGGCCCATAGGCCGCTTACATAAGTCGATCGTAACTAACTTTACATGTATTCACAGGTCCTCGAGTCAGTTGTTACAAATTTGAGGTGATGATTAGTACTTGAGGCACACTCTACCTTGTTGTATCCAGTCACCCACCATAATTGATATTCAGAAGGGTTTTTTATCTAGTCACCAGCTTCACATTGTGGGGTGGTACTAAAGAAGATTACAATGCGAATGGGTTCCAAACTTGGTAGTGCATCGAACAATCTAATGGAAGATACAAAATGCGGTATGGATATGGAGGGTGCACCACTAGGCAAGAAGAGAGAACGGAAAGTGTTGGTTAATGGTTGATAATGTATTAGGGATGAGCACGAGAAAGAGGATTATGGTGGGGATGTAAAGGATTGATACAACCAGGTATATGTTTACCATTAGTTATGGTATTGTTGCTAAGCAACTAACACAATATCTTATACCTGTGTCAAACACCTTCAACACCCATTTGGCTCGAACAATATGGACATATTTCTTCTGGTGAACTAATTTGTCTCCTGTCTCCTTGTACTATCACATTCCATTGGAAGTGTTGGCATCATCAATTCCTACTCTCAATATGTGCTCATTTTCCTTTGGTCCTCCCACTAATGTTGGAGACTCCCCCTTTCACTATCTTGGGGCCTCCTAGACTTGTTGAAATTGATGCAACATGATTCTTCTTAATTGGTTCCACCATCCATGTACGGGTGTAGTACTATGACCTTTGAGAAGGACACCTGAATCCTTCCCAAGTTCCCCCCATGGTGGCATAGTCTAAATGTTATACATTTAATTGTCATTTTTCACTTGAATACACTAATCTAAATCTAGGAAAAATCACAATTTTATTTTGTTTAACTTGCATTTTTGAATGCAAAAATGGATTCAACGTCCTGAAAAACCCATGGGGAACTCAGATTATATATACTTAACCACTCAATGGGCTACTTATAATTCCATGGACTAGACTCCCTTCATTATACAAAGGGGTAACTCTAGGACATGGCAGTATCGGTCAAGACCAACCATCATAGGGATTAAATGGTCAAATTAAATAACATCTCACTTGAGATTTTATCATAGCCTATCTGACGACACAATTGATCTGGGTCAGGTACTACCCATATTTCTGACATTGTGCAAAATTTTAATTTTCACTATGTTCATCCATTAATCCTTGTACTTTCCAATCATATCTCTCATCCACTCATGTTTAACTGATGTCTTGAGACAACGTGGGCATAATAAGCCCATGTTGGAAATTTTTACCCCCCACCCCCCTAGCTGACATAATTGAAGTCTCAAGACAACGCGGGCATAATAATCTCATGACAAACATTTTTATCCCCATAGATGGAATAATTAAGGCCCAAGGTGCCAAACACACCCATGATATGAATACTTTGCTGACATGGTAGTGCCACAGTGGCAGACCACATGGCGATGGTGGGTCATAATGGTGATGAAATTGGTGCAAATTTGATGGTATTGCTCGAATACAAGTGGTTTTAGCTAGTACAATGGGCTGCATAAAAGGTTGTTTTATTACAAATTGTCAAATATATTTTGGAATTTCGATGAATAAAGTATTGCATCGTAAGTCCGACGAACATCAAGGTACCAATAAAAAATAAAACTAAATTTTGAGAATTAGTGAGTAATATCTGATGGTAAGGTCAATTTTGTCCATAATGTTGAAACACCCCATCTGACTTCAACACCAGATACAATAGTGACATTTTTCTTGGGTGGCCAACCTAGTACCAGTTAGGAAGAAAACTAGTGAAGATCATCTCTATATTGACCTCCAAAACTTAAACAAAGTTTCTAAGAAAGAAAACTACCTGGTCTCTCCCATGGACTAGATCCTGTAGCTGGTATCAAGATCTGAAATTTTTTTGTTAGTTGATGGTTTCTCAGGATACAATAAAGTGCATGTAGTTGAAGTATATAAGCCTAAGACCATGTTTTGTACCAAACGAGGTACTTTTTCTTATAAACAAATGCCTTTTGGTTTGATTAATGTTGGAGATACTTTTCTGAGAGAAATGCATGTTGTTTTTCGAGGTTTCATCAATTGTAGCATTGTGGTTTACTTAGATGATGTGACCATGTACTAAAAAAACAGAATTGACCATATTTCCCATCTTACTCATATTTTCAAAAGGTGTAGTGAATATGGAATTTCTGTAAATACAAAAAATAACATATTTTAAGTCATTGAAGGATACTTATTTGGGCATATCATTGCTAAAGAAAGAATAACTATTGATCCCAATAATATGAAGTTCATATCCCAACCACCCTTTCTGCATAGCAATAAATGAGTGGAATCTTTGGGAAGATTAACTTTATATGGAAATTTATCCCTGATTTTGTTGAAACCATTAATTCTTTGCAAAAAATGATCAAGAAATATGCATCTTTCAAATGGAATAAAGAGGAGAAGGAGTTATTTGAGAAAATAAAAAATTCTATATCCAACACTCCTATTTTATGTAGCCGAGATTTTAATCGTGAATTTCTCCTTTCCACTTTTTCCTTTGATCATTCCCTTGCAGTGGTGCTAACCTAGAAACACGCCAAATAAATTGAAGTGCCCATCTCTTTTATGAGTATGAACTTGCAAGAAGTTGAGCTCAACTACATTTCCATAGATAATTAAGCATTTGCTATCTATAAGAATTTTAAACACTTTAGGTCCTACATTCTTAAAAATTGTATGAAAGTGATAGTACCTCACCCTAATGTTCGATTTTCATTCACTCAAAAAGAATTAAGCGAAAGAAGAGGAAACTACATGACAACCATCCAGGAATTTGATCTTGAAACAAGACCTGTCCATATTGTACAAGGGCCTGGGTTATGTAAATTTTCCGCAAAATCATAAGATCCTACAAGTAAAGAAAAAGAGAGACAGGAAAATGAACTTTATGTTTATACTAATGAAATCCTTTACATTCCAACTACTACACATTCATGGTATATTTATATGACATTTTTTGTACACCATGGAACATGTTTGATCCACATGAATTCAAAAGATAAAAGGCCTTTATGAATAAAACCCACTTAGTATAAATTGATTAATGCCATCCTTTTCTGAAAGAACTATGATAGAGTACTATTAATATGTTTAGAAAAGGAAGATGCTGAAAAAGTCTTGAAGGATCTCCATGATGGCCCAACTAGAGGTCATTTTGGTGGTGAAACAACTCACAAAATCTTGAGAGACACATACTACTAGCTTACTCTCTTTTGATATGTACACACTTCTATAAGAAAATGTAAAAAATTTCAGTTAATCATGAGAAGAGAGAAGAAAACATCAATACCACTACAACTTGCCATGATTAGCATACCCTTTAAGTAGCGGGGTATCAATATCATCGGAGAGATACATCCCCATACATCAATGTAACACAAGTATATCTTAACTACGCCAATTATTTTACTAGGTGGTTTGAAGTTATCCCTTTGATGCAAGTAAATAAAAAAGTAGTCATTCAATTTTTGGAACAACATTTAATCACTAGGTTTTGGGTCCCTTCTGTTATTATGTTAGATAACGCTTCTTGCTTTTCTTCATATTTATTGTCTGAATTTTCTTTGGATAGAGAGATCATTCTGAGGTATTTAGCTAATTATTGTTCACAAGGTAATGGAGTAGATGAGTCAACCAACAAAAATCTTATCCATATTTTGAAAAGGATTGCAATAGTGAATCATCAGAATTGGAACAATGCTTTTCCCAATGCTCTATGGGCCCATGATGCAGGAGCATCTCAAGTGAGCTAGCGCAGAGATAAAAGATAGTTGGAAAAGCACCCAGCGCAAATTTTGAAAATGTTATGTAATGACAATGAGATCATTAAATGGAGGCACACAGGTATAATGTAAAAGGACTTTGAGCGATCCGCTCTCGTCCTTAGTAGGTAGAAGGCATTTATAATAGTTAATGCAAGTAGATAAAATTTAATGCGTAGATTAGACAGTTTAGAATGAAAGAGGGAAACAGGATATAGACACCCTCATTGTATTATTGTATGATAGTGAAGAACATTACCAAGAGAAGAGCATACGGGGATGGAACAGAGAAACTGTGTTTGAGAAACACCCATGTACAGAGATTTGAGTTAATAGAAGAAGTCTTAATTCAGATTCATGGCGTTGTATTTGTTTCTTGTATGTGTATGCTAAACGGTATGTTCATGGTTATACTCTTTCTGTTATACATTTTCTTTCTATGTTGTGTATGAATGATTTCACGATTATGTTTGAAGTCTGAGAGAGAAAGAGTTAGGAAATGAGTTTCAATTGTTTCTCTGTCTGAGCGAGAGTTCCTACAAGGAGTGCAGTTGAATTGTCTGCAAGGAGTGTGTTGACAAAGGGTTCATAGGTTTGTCTCTGAAAGCTCAGATAGGACAACTTTGTTCTCATTTCCTCAAAGGTGCAGTTAGGCACAGGAGCTGTGTAAAGTGTGCGCAGGCCGAGTGAAGCTTCATGGGTTTCTAACCTGAATAAAGTGTTGAGAGACTACTGCTGCAGGGAGTGTGCAGAGTCATAGGGAGTTCAACACTTGAAAGTGTTCGAAGGTCTGTCGCAAGGAGTGCCAGCAGGAGTTTTTCTAAAAAACTTGAAGTCGTGGAAAACCTCAGAAGGGTTTGAACCTTTGAAGTCGTCGAAGAGAAGTAAGAGGCTAAGTACCTTGAAGAATTGAAAGGAGGTGCAGTGACATCGTGCTACAGGAGGACAAGTTCCACACAGAGAAATATTTTATTTAAATTTCACGGAAGTTCTCAATGGAAGAGACAGACAGTCGAAATTCTCTGTAGAGAATTTGCGAAGTCCCACCAGCCGTCCGATCTGACAGAGAAGCAAGGGGGTTACGATTGTTTCCAAAGGTTCAAGTTCAGGAGATCGTGAACCGTCGGACCTCACTTAGATGTCCGTGAGTCTTGGGATCTGACAAGAGTTGCACGGGGTTTAAACCCTCGCAAGCAGAGCGAAAGTCCCGAAAGGCGTCGGGATATCGGGACTTCATAAATCGGGATATCGGAAGNAGAGATTGAGAATCTCCACGGTGAAAATCCAGAAACAGATCTGAGTCATCCATCGGTTGGGACACGTGGTGGAGATCGGGAGCCGTTGGCATTTTGGAGTTCGGAACTTCGGGAATCAAAGGGACAAGATGCCAGGACATTTTGGCATTTGATTTCGCGAAATTGCAAAATGGATGTGGACCATCCATCTTGAAGGGACACGTGGCAGAAATCCAAGAGTTTGGGGAAAATCTCGATAGGAAAGTCAATTGGGATTTCGGGGTTCATGGAGCAGAGTTGTATGACATCGCAAACTCGCGAAAGCCGAAAATCCGAAATAGATATCAGGATTCGGGAATTCAGAGTTTGTGTTGGCATGAGGTTTTTGGCATCGAGAGTCTCGAACTCACGATACACAAAAATGCGTTGACCGTTGGATCGAGCGGGGAATCACAACCGTCGATTTCTTTTGGTGACCGAACATCGGAGTTTCGGCAAATAGAGAATCGAGATTTTAGAGGTCGAGGGGATGAGTTGCATGACATTGCGACTCCCGAAATCGTGATAAGGAGAAAGGAGAAATAGAGAGATAAAAGGCCAAGTGTCATAAATTCGGGTTTCAGAGATTTGAGAGACAGGGCGCTTGACCATCGAATTCGCGAAATTGGGAAGTCCGATCTCCCGAAGTAAAAAAGGGAGGAATTTCTCAAAGGCTATATGTGGGTGCAGATTTCCCGAAAGGGAAATAGAAGAGCCAATTGTTGAGAGCTCTTCAGGCCAGTAGAAGAGGAAAGATCCTGTGTACGTGGACTTTTGACCTGCGAGTTAGGAGGGCTGCGTCAGGTTTGGTATTAGAGCACAAAAAGGTTTCTTTGTTTTTTGTAGCAAGGAAAGGGAAGATCACCATGACGCCGAGAAGAAGGGATAGGCAAACACCCAATCCAGAAGAGGAAAGGGAGATGTCTAGAGGAAGGGGCAGGCAGATGCAGAATCTAGAGGTGGAAAGAGATCTGCATGACATACACGCCAGACTCGTGGACATGGAAATAAGACAAAGGCGCACAGTTGATGTTGGAGATGTCAGTGAGTCCGAAAGAGAAGATGAAGCTGGACGAGGAGAAGAAGAAGTCATAGCAGAAGATGCAACAAATGAATGCTTACTTAGAGCTGTTGCAAGGATGAGTGCAAGAGAAAAAATGGACATCCCAGTATATGAGGAAAACCTAGATGCTGAAGAGCTTCTAGACTGGATTAGAGCTCTGGACACTTATTTTGACTAGGAAGATGTCGAAGAAGACAAGAAGGTCAAACATCCTGTCACAAGATTGAAAGGACATGCAACATTGTGGTGGGATGAACTACAAGCTAACAGACGTTGCAAAGGCAAGTAGAAAATCAAGAGTTGGGATAGGATGATTGCGAAGATGAAGGCGAAATTCATCTCCAGGGATTATCAGATTACTTTGTTTCGAAGGATGAAAAACTTGAGATAGAAGCTGATGACAGTGAAGGAGTACACTGAATATTTCTACAAGCTGAACATCAGGGCATGTCATCGTGAAAGTAATGATGAAAAAGTTGCCAGGTATATGAATGGCCTAAGATACGAAATTCAGGATGAGATGNCATAATGGTGGAAGATGCTTATCAAATGGCTCTAAAAGAGGAAGAGAAGCTGAGCCAAAAACAAGGTCAAAGAGGCCGAGGCAGAAGTCAAGCCAGGGGCAAATCAGTTGCCCAAGATAGAAATCAGAAGCCTAAAGAAGAATGGAAGAAACCTCAACCTCAGATTGAGAGAGGTGGAATCTCACAGCGAGGGAAATACGCTGGATAGGGAAGATAGTATGCTGATCAGAAAGGAGAGTATGTTGATAATAACATGTTTCCTCGTACTAGAGGTAGAGGAAGAGGAAGAGGTGGAGTAATAAAATGCTTCACGTGTGGAAAGGTTGGACACAAGTCTTATGAATGTCCAGACAGAAAGAAGGAAGGTGGTGAGGCTTACATTTCTGAAGAACAAAGGCATAATATTGAAGCAGAGGATGCTGAAGGCGGAAGATCGTTGATGATGCGAAAAACTCTTTTGACACCAGAGAAGGAGGTGGAGAGTTCAGTCCAAAGAAACAAACTTTTTCGGACTGCATGCAAAACCAAGGACAGGGTATGCAAAGTCATTGTGGACAGTGGTAGCATGGATAATCTCGTTTCTACAGAGATGGTAGAAAAGCTGGAGTTGGAGATGATTGAACATCCAAGTCCATATAGAGTTTCATGGCTACAAAAAGGGCATCAGGTAAATGTCACTAAACAGTGTTTAGTTGAATTTAAGATAGGCAGATATAACGATAAGATACTTTGTGATGTCATTCCCATGGATGTTTGTCATTT
>SNQJ01S0057078.1:35312-48000 GCA_010110895.2 Picea sitchensis
CTCTGTTGAGTTAGGTTAACTCCCAGGGTTAATCTTCTATTCTTCTATTGAGTTATCTTTTACTCCTTTATCCTTTTCCTTTCTCAAGTCAACTTGAAAATATAACTTTTAACTTCTTGACTTTCCCCCCTTCAGTGTGAGACTATGACCTAGTGGGGGTGCCCAGGCCACTGAGTCTCCTCATCACCTCTCTAAGAGGTGGGGGACATTACAGATTCACGACATTTTGATGAATTAGAAGACGGTGGGTTATGAGAGAAACCAAGGTTAGTTTTGCATTTTGAGTCATAAAATATTCTTCTGTGAAAAAATAGGCAAGAGATGCCTAGTAAAACCCTCCGAATGCACAACTTGTTTGTTAAAAGTAACCCAAGATTGTATTATACCTTATATTTGATTTGTGCAAGTTGTTGGGGGTGTGGTTTATCATAGTAGAACTGTTCATGTTTTTTATTTTGCAATTCCAAGTTTAAAAAAGGTTGTTGTGCAAAAGAGGTAAAATTTGCCTTGTAATTTGCAAGGCCTAAATTGCACTAAGTGATAAAATTAAAATTCACGCCCAAGCTTCCCTATAGCTCCAAAAAAAAATTACAAGTTGTAAGATGTAGTTAGATAAATGGTAAATTTACCTATGCATATAAGTTTCAATTGAAGAACATGATAGGTTGCTTTAAGCCGCCTAGACTTGGTATTTCATCTAAATTTGAAGGGAAAATTGTCTTATAGTACAATGCACGCCCTAATCTCCATTTTGACCAAAATGGAGTCGTTCAACTTGTAGAAGGTGTAGTTTGTGATTTTACACCTGTTTGTAAACTTATATTGGCATTTTCAGACATAAACCTACATGGTGTGCAGAGAGGATAAAATTTGCGTTGTAAAACCAAAGGGCCAAATTGTTAAAGTTGGCTAGATGAAATAGCATGCCCAAAGTTGGCTAAGGCTCCATAATTTAGGATTTAAGTCGTGAATTGATGATTGCACTATTTATAACCTATCTGTACAATTAGTAGTGCATTTACACTCCAAAAAGGATGATTTCTATGCATAAATATTCACGACATTTTGATGAATCGGAGGATGGTGGGTTACGAGAGAAACCAATGCTAGTTTTCCATTTTCAGTCATAAAAGACTCTTCTATGCAAAATAAGGCAAGAGATGCATAGTAAAACCATTGAAATGCACAACTTGTTTGTAAAAAGTAACCCAATGTTGTATTATACCTTAGATTTGAGTTGTACAAGATGTTGGGGGTGTGGTTTATCATAATAGACCCATTCATGTTGTTTATTTTGCAATTGCAATTTTATAAAGGGTGGTTTTGCAAAAGAGGCAAAGTTTCCTTGTAATTTGCAAGGTCTAAAATGTACTAAGTGACAAAATTAAAAAGCATGCCCAAGCTTCCATGTAGCTCCAAAAATTATTTTATAAGTTTAAAGATGGAGATAGATAAATGGTAAATTTACCTATGCATCTAAAGTTCAATTTAAGAACAAGAGAGGTTTCTTTGATGCACCTAGAATTGGGATTTCATGTAAATTTGAATGCAAAATTGCCTTAGAGTCAAATGCATGCCCTAGTCGAATAAAGATTTAAATAATAACAACACATACAATATGCTCCTTGGAATATTACATAGCTAGCCTCAATCAAAGCCTTGTGCTTTGGATTAAAACTGTTTATCCATCATCAAGTAATATTTCAACTTATGACATCTACAACATATCAATAGATAAATTATTAGTTATCTTTAGGATTAACAAAGCTTGGAAAGAAGGTTTTTAGGTTGCTGGAGCGATTTCGTGAGCCCGCGCACGCCCGAAGCTAGGGATTCACCATGCTACCATGGAGGTTCTGGGATCACCCCAGGATCCTCCTCGCTCCCCCCTCCCCCATCAGCTGAGGACGCATTCAACTCATTGTTGCCTTCGCTGCCGAAAAAGAAGAAAATCGAAGCCGCCAAGTTTGTGAAAAAGCTAGATGACATTCCATAAATCTCCCTCCCCCCTGAGAAATTGATCTAGGTAGCTTTGTCCCTGGTGGATCATTCCCTTGTAGGACAGTTCACTGGCCTTTATCCCTCGCCAAAAACAATGGAGAAATGGGTGGTCAAAAACTGGATGCCTTTGATCAAGAACAGTATAACCTCGTATTTCTTGGGGAGAGGCTTTTTTCTATTTGAATTCACCTCAAAAGAGGATAAAGATCGATCTTTCGGAATGGTCCCTATTTTATGGGCCCTCAGGGCCTGTATCTCAATAAGTGGATGCCGGATTTTGATCCATAAGTGGACGTTCCAATGGATGTCCCAGTGTGGGTTAGGTTGTTGAATCTCCCAGTGCATTGCTGGAACTGGGACTCTTTGAAGCACATAGGCAATGCCCTGGGTAAATTTATTGACCAGGCAAATAATAAGGATCAATATGACTGTACCTGAATTTGTGTCGAGGTTGATCTAGAGGTGGGACTCCCGGAGGCAACAAAAATCAATGTCGGCAGTTGGACTCACGTGCAAAAGCTAGATTATGCGCAGCTTCCTTTCAAGTGTCGGAAATGCCATGTTTACGGTCACTTCGCCAGGGGTTTCCCGAGAAATGGAGAGGTGGATAAAGGGAAGGAGGAAGGTTGGAATCAGGTCAAGCAGTCAAATAAAACCCCCAAATTCGGGGCTCCAAATGGAAAAGGTCCTCAGTCGGATTCTACTCAGCAAAGCCCTCCCATAGATGGTCAAGAAAACAAGTTCGGGCCCTTAAGCTCAAATTCAGAGGAAACCCAGAAGGTCGAAATGAAAAACAAAGTGTCCCCAATCAAAGGGCCCCCCTCAGGCCTGAGGCAAGGAGAAAGTGCCTCAGAAAGACCCAAGGAAAAACAAACAGAAGTTGAAGAGGAAGAACAAGACTCGGAGGAATCAGATGAGGAAGGAGAAATAGGGGAAACACAAACTTCGGCTAGGAGATCGAAAAGAGGTCAAAAGTCTACCTGAGAAAAGAGAGAACAGGAAACCTACAAAGATAAGCTTCAGGGCAGTCAAAAATCCCTTGAGAAACTATTGTCAAAAACCCCAAAGATGACAAGGAACCAAACCCAGGGCTCCAAGGGAGCTCACCACACCCAAAAAAGTAAGTGATGAAGGTTGTCTCCTGGAATTGCAGAGGTATGGGGAGAAAAGTGAAAGAAGAATCCATAAGAAGCCTTCTAATAATAGAAACCCCAGACATTCTACTAATTCAGGAGACAAAAATGGAGGACAAAGACTTCCTCCAAATAAGTAAGAAACTCTGGAATAAAGGTGGAGGACTGATCATCTATGCTCGAGGAGCCTCAGGCGGGTTGGGTTCTCTTTGGAATAACAACAAATAATTGTTGGTCATGGAGATTCTTAATGCTCACTGGTTGTTCTTGAAACTCCAACATCTTGATACAAAGGAGGTCTTCAGCCTCTTCAATGTGTATGTCCCAGTAAATGCAGGGGAGAAAAAGGCCTGCTAGGATTCCATTAGAAATCTGGTAGAAATAGAGAATCTGGAAAATGTCATCATCGTTGGTGACCTCAATCTCACCTTTCTTTTGTCAAAGAAGCGAGGAGGAAGTATCGTCAGGAATCCGACAAGGGAATGGGTGGAGGACCTCATGCAAGATTGGGACTTACTCGATATCAAACCCTCCAATGGTGAGTACACTTGGTCAAATAAAAGAGTCAGACCTGGCCATATTACTGCAAGGCTAGATAGATTTATCGTTCAAAGTTCTTTCCTTCTTTTAGGATTAGAGGCTAGAATGAATATTCTCCCTTGCAGTGTTTGAGATCACAAACCTATTAAGCTTGAACTACTGGCCCAAAAAGATCTAGGCCCTATACCTTTCATATTTAGTCCATTATGGGTCAAGGACCCAGACTTCATGAACAAGTTTAAGGAAAGTTGGAGGATGCCAGTCAAGGACTCTTCCTTCTTCGTATGGGAGGAAAAGCTCAGAAGAGTGAAAGTTGTCCTGAAAAGTTGGGCCAAATCCCTCTCTAATCTAGCTTTTGAAAGAAAACACGCCCAAGACAATATTGAGCTCCATCATTTACAAACGGAAAACGCAGAAATCATAAAAGAAATTTTGGACAGGGAGGCATACTTACAACAAAGTATCATAAGGCATGCTTGTCAGAGGAAGAATATTGGAGACAAAAATCTCACAGTATTTGGCTTAAAGCGGGAGACAGGAATACCTCCTTATTCCAAAAGAAATCCCAAGCGAGAAGAAGCTTCAACTCCATTTCAGAAATTAAGAAAGAGGTCATAACCCACAAGGACTTCATTAGCATTAAAAGGGCAGCTTTCTCTCATTTTAAAAACTTTTACAGTGAATACGGGGTGATGAACCAGAATACCAATTTCCTAGATATGGTTCCTTCAAAGATCACCTTCAGGATGAACCAGCTTCTGGAAGCTAAGGTCACTAAAAAAAAATTTAAGGCTGCTCTCTTTGCTATGGAGCCCGACAAAACCCCCGTACCGGACGGTTTTACTGCTAGATTTCTTCAAACTTGTTGGCAGATAGTTGAAAAGGATTTGCATAAAATGGTTTTGAAATTCCAAGCCTGTCAGAAAATTGGGGGTAGCACTAACTCTGCCTTCCTTGCCCTCATCCCTAAGGAAAAGGGAGCTAATGCCTTCAATAAATTTCTCCCTATCTCTCTATGTAACATTGGCTACAAGCTGATAACCTAGGTGATTGCCAACAGATTGAAAAGTATCCTCCCTACTATTATCCCAGAGAATCAAGGTGGTTTTGTTCATGGGAGACAGATCATGGATAACTTTATCTTATTACAAGAGGTGATACATTCAAGCCTGCAATGAAAAGAAAAGGGTATGGTTGTCAAACTTGATCTAGCAAATGCCTTTGATCATGTTAGACATAGTTTTCTCTTTTATGTTAAGCACAAGTTTGGGTTTGGGTTTGGGATTGATTTCATCAATTGGATTTGGGCTTGTATCTTTGAGCCTCGGATCGCTCCTCTAGTGAATGGGCGAGCAACGAACTTTTTCAAAGCTACAAGAGGGCTTCGGCAGGGGTGTCCCCTTTCTCCCCTCCTCTTCATCCTCCAAGATTTTGTCCTAAGATTTTGACTGGACAAGAAGCAGCTAGACCAAGAGATCATGGGCCTTAACATTGCAATAGGAGTTAAAAATATAAATCATTCTCTGTTTGTCGACGAATATTTGTTTTTGGGCACAGCCTCTGGGATTTCGGCTTCAAGACTCAAATATGTGTTGGATGACTACTATGATTCTATGGGCAACATCATAAACAAGGGAAAATTCCATATCTATTGTTGGAACATTTCTGGCAGCACCCTCAGTGCCATTTCCATATGTTTGGTCTTTGCTGCCTCTTCCAATTGGTCTTCTTTCAAGTATCTGGGCCTCCCAATATTCCATAAGACTGCCTTCAGTAGAGACTGGCTCCCACTGCTAGAAACATTCAAGCTCAAGATCCAAGCCTGGGGCTTCTCTTGGCTCAACCTTGCTGGAAAATCAGTGCTCATCAAGGTTGTTCTCGGCAGTCTTCCAATTTTTCAATTCTCTATTTTGTTGGCTCCTATTTGCATCCTTAAGAAAATGGAAGATTTCATCCGAAAGTTCTTTTGGAAAGGAGATAAACAAAATGAGAAGAGAATCCCCCTTGTAAGCTGGGACAAAGTCACCAAGCCCCTGTTGGAAGGCGGATTGAACTTCAAAGACCTCTGCACTCAAAATGTGGCAATGGGAGCAAAAGAAATTTGGAGGCTTATCACTCCTAATCCTGGTTGGGCGCAAACTGCTCTGTGGAAGAAATACTTCAACGGTCAAAGGAAACGTTGCCTCGACAGTCCCCTCTCAAAAAATGGATCGCAATTCCTCAAACTCTATGCCAAAGCCACTCCATTGATCAATCTCCATGCGTTTGGGATCCCGAGTAATGGAAAACATATAAAAATATGGGAATATAGAATTATGAACAATCCCCCCCTTGCCGAAATTAGTTCTCTACATGCGCTACGAGCATGGATGTCCAACACCGGCCTCATCACTCTGTGGGACATTTATTGATGGGACGATTGTAATTGGTTAAACTGGAAGAAGCTCCAGGTTCCATTGGAGCTGAAGCAAGATTGTGATACTTGTTTTGCTCACCTGAAGGGCATGGCCCTGATCCACGCCAGAAGACAAGACAAATGCAGATGGGGCTCTCAATGAGGTTGCTATTTGGTGGATCTGGGTTATGCAAAACTGTTGGAGCAGCCCCATGTCTCTCCTAATCCAGCGACTTGGAAGGGGCTTTGGAGCCACAAGACCATCCCAAAAATCATTTTTTTATGTTGGCTCATATGCCACAACAGAATATTGATTGGGGATAGATTGAAGAAAAAAATCTTCCATGGGCCTTCCAGATGTATAATGTGCCTCGGAAATGAAGAGAACGTCTGCCACTTAATGTTGGAATACAAATTTGTAGAATCGATCTGGAACGAGGTTCTGGGCCCTTGGAGAAACAATTTTATTTGTCCCACCTCCATCACTAAATTGTTTGCTAATTGGTTGCACAACTATCCAGGTGCGCTCCCAAAAAATTAAAGTTTCAAGGCCACCTGGCTCTCCTTGCCAAAGATCATCTGCTAGCAAATCTGGCTTGAAAGGAATAAGAGAATTTTCAGATATCAAGCGCAGGATGTGAAGCTTGTCACGACTAGGATCAAAAATCAGCTAAAAGAAATCTTGGGCAATCAGCTTGAGGAAACCAATTTGAGTCAGCAGGATCTTGAATGGGGCATCAGGTTGGGCCTCCAGTTTTCTGAAGTTGTAAGACAAAGCAAACCAAGCAAAGATTGGAAAATTAGATTCAATGAGAAAGATTTCTCAGCCTGGATTAACAATCAGTCCAAACACACTCTACTCTTCGACGGGGAAGACAAAGGAAATCCTGGGAAAGATGGTGCAGGAGGGGTCATTAAGAATCTAGAAGGCAGAATCGAGCATATTTATGCCTGGGGCTTAGGACACACTACTAGCTTTCAAGCAGAAGCATTGGCTATGTTCCAAGGCCTCAAACAAGTCATGGATATAGGCATAAAAGAGGTAAATGTAATTTGCGATTCTCAGTCCATTATAACAAATATAGTGGACAATTATGCTCCTAAAGACTTCAGATTTGCAAGACTGGTGATAAGAATCAAAACCCTGGTCAAAACCTTTCAGAGTGTAAATTTATTCCATGTGCTGAGGGAGAATAATAAGGATGCAGACTCAGAAGCCTTCTTTTTGTTGACACTCTCTTAAGAGATAGGGATGAATATTGGGATCCCATTCCTTAAGAAAATTTTGTACTTCCATATTTATTTGTATTTTACTGAAACAATTCGTCTGTATTCACAAGTTAGGGAAAATTACGGAGATTGTTTCGGTTGCTGTTTGTAGAAACCTTTGGCCTATAAGTATCTGGGTCATTGAATTCCTGGAAAGAGAGGAATATTGGGATTCCCCTCACATTTTTTAATCTAATTAGAGGCATTCAAGCCAAGGCTTTAACACAATCCAATATACGTTCCTATAAAAAATAAAAAATAAAAGATGCCCTAGTCTCAATTTTGAGCCAAGTTTAGTGGTTCAACTTGCATAAGGTGTAGTTTGTGATTTTACACCCATCTATAACATGATATTGGAAATTTCAGATAGAAACCTACCTGATGTGCATAAAAGATAAAATTTTCCTTGTAAAACCAAAGGGCCAAATTGTCAGTTGGCCATATGAAACTGCGAGGTCTAAATTGTACACTCCAAAAGGGATGATTTCTATGCACAAAGATTCACAACATTTTGATGGATCGGAGGATAGTGGGTTATGAGAGAAACCAATGTCAATTTTTCATTTTCGATCATAAAAGACTCTTTTGTGCAAAAATAGGAAAGAGATGCATAGTAAAACACTCGAAATGCACAACCTTATTGTGAAAAGTAACCCAAGGTTGTATTATACCTTATATTTTAGTTGTGCAAGTTTTGGGGGGTTTGTTTTATCATAGTAGATCTATTCATGTTGTTTGTTTTGCAATTGCAAGTTTAAAAAGGGCGATTGTGCAAAAGAGGCAAAGTTTGCCTTGTAATTTGCAAGGTTGAAATCGTGCCAAGTGATAAAATTAAAATGAACGCCCAAGATTCCATGTAGCTCCAAAAATTGTTTTATAAGTTGTAATATGGAATTATATATAGCGTAAATTTACCTATCTCATTTAAAGTTCAATTGAAGAATGGTATAGGTTGTTTTCATGCACCTAGATTCGGTATTTCGTGTAAATTTCAAAGAAAAAATGCCTTATAGTAAAATCCATGCTCTAGTCTCAATTTCGACCCAAATTGAGTGATTAAACTTGAAGAAGGTTTAGTTTGTGATTTGACACATGTGTATAAACTTCTATTGGCATTTTCAGACAGAAACCTACATGGTGTGCATAAATGCTAAAAATTTCCTTGTAAAACCAAAGGGCCAAATTGTTAAAGTTGGCTATATGAAATTCCATGCCCAAAGTTGGATAAGGCTCCATAATTTAGGATTTAAGTTGTAATTGATAATTACAATATTTATAAACTATTTCTATAATTATTAGTGCATTTACACTCTAAAAAGGATGATTTCTATGCACAACGATTCATGACATTTTGATGAATCAAAGGATGGTAGGTTGAGAGAGAAACCAAGGTCAGTTTTTCATTTTCAGTCATAAAAGACTCTTTTATGTGAAAATAGGCAAGAGATGCCTAGTAAAACCCTCGAAATGCACAACCTGTTTGTGAAAAGTAGCCCAAGGTTGTATTATACTTTATATTTGAGATGTGAAAGTTGTTGGGGTGTGGTTTATCATAGTAGACATTTTCATGTTGTCTATTTTTCAATTGCAAGTTTAAAAAGTGTCGTTTTAAAGAGGCAAATTTTTCCTTGTAATTTGCAAGTTCGAAATTGTACTAAGTGACAACATTAACATGCATGTCCAAGCTTCCTTGTAGCTACAAAAATTATTTTATCAGTTTTAAGATGGAGTTATATATAGTGTAAATTTACCTATATAATCTAAAGTTCATTTGAAGAATGGGATGGGTTGCTTTCATGCACTTATAATTGGGATATCATGTAAATTTGAAGGAAAAAATTCCTTGAGTAAAATGCACACCCTAGTCTCAATTTTGACCCAAATTGAGTGGTTTAACTTGTAGAAGGTGTAGTTTGTGATTTTACACCAGGATATAAAGTTGTATTGGCATTTTCAGACATAAACATACCTGGTGTGCATAAAGGCTAAAAATTACCTAGTAAAACCAAAGGGCCAAATTGTTAAAGTTGGCTATATTAAACTGCACACCCAAAGTTGGTTAAGGCTCCATAATTTAGGATTAAAGTTGTAAATTGATCATTCCAATATTTATAACATGTTTGTACAATTAGTAGTGCATTTACACTCCAATAAGGATGATTTATATGCACAAATATTCACAACATTTTGATTAATCAGAAGATGGTGGGTTATGAGAGAACCCAAGATCAGTTTTTCATTTTCAATCATAAAAAACTCTGTTGTGAAAAAAAACTCTTTAATTTGCAAGGTCAAACTTGTACTAAGTGACAACATTAAAATGCATGCCCAAATTCCCTATAGCTCAAAAATTGTTTTAAAGGTTGTAATATGGAGTTAGATATATTGTAAATTTACATGTCATTTAAAGTGTGTTGGCTTCCCACAAAACCCCCTTATTTTTCTTTAATCAAAATCTAGGGTCCCTCTAAATTTTACTTGGATTCTTCGTTTGTTTCCCTTTGACTTGATTGGAGTGGTATTGGTTTGCTTTGTTTCAAGGTTGGTTTGAGTTTAAATTCTTTTCTTTTCTTTGGTTTGAATTTCATAAAATTCAAATGCCATTTTGTTTTGTTTTCTACAGAGTTTTGATGTTGATGGACGAACATCATAATTTGGGAGTTTCTTATTACCTCTTCCTTATTGAATTTATCTTCTATGAGAATGGCTTGATTGAAGACATGGATTAATAACAATTATTTTACAGCAAGAAAGTGTATTGCGACACATATTTTCTATGACATTTTTTCACATTTGATCAAATTTGAATGAAGGAGAGCCGAGCATAGAAATATTAATTGTTTAAATGAAAACATCATTTTTTATTAACTGCTTACTTTCATTTAAATTATGATTATGTTTTCGTCTTTTGCTCATTAGCAAGTTTGATTATTCTGAATAATGGGTTCAATATGTTATCAAATAACATAATGATTGGTTTCTCATTTTCACAAAATCATTTGGTAGGTTTAATTAATTAAATTATTTTGTCATTTTGCATCTCATTTCAAAATAAAATCAAAATAAAAAAAGAATTATCTATCATTTGTTTGATTTTGTGGAAACCCAAAATTAATATTTTTCTCCTCTCCATAAACTCGAAGCTTCTAGAATTTTAAGATCATATTTGAAAGGAAAATATAAACAATATTTGTTTACAGCTTATAGTTAGTTTAAATTCATTTTAATTTTATTGTTCTTGATTTATTTTTATTCACAATTTTTAGGTTATTAATTTGGTTTATTTTTGTTTCACAGGTTTCTATTATCAATTATTTGGTACAAATCTGATCATGGCTTGATTTTCTTATCTAAATACGTTCAAGATAATTGATCCAAAAATAACATTGGATTGATGCAAATAATTTATGAGCAACAATAGATAAGATTTGGAAATGCATTCAAAAACAGATAGACAATTTTGCGAGACTGGTTACAGCCAAACCGTGAGGAATCTAGAGAAACGATTAAAAATCCATCTGTAGAATGAACCCATTTAACTTAATTAAGAGATTTTCCCCAAACAAATGCATGATTTGAGAGATATTTTTGTTTCTTTACGAGGAAATTTTCAAGTGGCGGAAATTATTAGTGACGCCCAGACTGTTCATTCATTGCATAAATATATGAGAAAATTCAGAGCGTGAGAGATAGAAGAAATTTAGAGGAGGATTTTATCCTTTCTTTTTGTATATTATTTATTTTGTAAATTTTTTCTTTTCAAATGGAGTAACGGATGGTTGGAATTTTGGAAGAATAGACGAGTATTTTCGAAGAAAAATATGAAATTCCAGATTGCTTAATGGTTTTTGTCTTGTGAGTAAAATGGTTGTGTTTTCATTATAATATATTAATATTATTTAAGTAATTGATTATGCATTGATTTAAATTAGTTTTAGTTTGTTTTATCGATACATGATTAATTTCTATTCTTATTCTTGGTCTTGGTGATTGTATTATTTTGATACAAATATCGCATTATATTGAGTTTATTCATGCAATTCGGATTTGTAAAGATATAATTGTTCAATTGAGATTTTTCTTATTGTCAATTAATCCATTATATCTTCACTAAGAATCATGATTTGAAATTTGTTCTTTCTGCATTTTAAATAAGATTTAAATTGTTAGTCAAAGTGATTTTCATCGTGACATTGTCACAATCTTAGAATTACACAACCTTCTTTTATAGATTTATCTTAATAGATAGGTTGTTGGAGAAGAGTTATACAGGAAGGAACAACCAAAAGTTCTCTTTAAATACTATCTAGTTATAGGTTAATGATTTTCTTTTTGTTTTGATTTATATTTTGTGAATGTAAATTAACATTTAAGCTTAAATACTTTGTTTATTTAAGTTAAAACATTTTTCTAGATATAATAGATTATGCATATTGTTTTCTTTTACTTTCAGGGGTCGGATTAAACATTGGTTTGAGTCTTTTCCAGCATATCACATTATTGATTGGTTTCAATTTGTAGAGGAATTTTTAGATGCTTTTGAAATATATGATTGCAATCGATTATGCGAATAATTCCAGGCTCTACTAATCAATGATGATTCATCTCCAGAGGTGTTTTAACAAGCATCCATCATGTTCTCTGTAAATTTCAATTTGATGACATGTCATTTGTACTAAATCTCCTCTCTGATTTGTGTGCCCCTTTCATCCAACCATTTCCGATCGCATATGATGAATCAATTGTTGGATTACTGAGCGGGGGGAGGGGGAGGGGGTGAATCAGTAATAGTGTAATTATAATATTTTTTCTCCAAATAATCCAAGTGTTATGGGTAAAATCATGAATCTGGGTAACACTTTTGTGACAATCAGGTCTCCAAAATTTCTAGCGGCAATTTTTCGGCCGAACAAATGTTTCTTTCGGCCGAAATATTTTTCGGCCAAAAATTTTCACGTTAAATTTAACGGTGCCCTCGAAATTCGTGTGGATGAATTATTTTCCCGTGGTAAGCATTTTTCGGCCGAAACGTTTATTTTTAACGGATTCCGTTAAAAACTAGGTTTCGGCCGAAAGAATATTTCGGTCGAAAACTTGAAAATGAGACTGTTTGTAGGAAACTGCAAATTCTCTCCATCTTACTTCATCTTTGGAGGTAGCGGACTCCTACAAATACTCATAATTTAGTTTGAGAATTGATACCAACGTTTTTAAAATTGAATCTTCTTTCATTGGGTATAATTTGTTTTCATTTTCATTGTTTTTATCTAATTTTATTTAATTTTATAAAAAAATCACTGCATAATATTTTTAGGTGAGATTATGATTCGGTGAAATGAAAAATCCATAT
>SNQJ01S0057079.1:1265-25114 GCA_010110895.2 Picea sitchensis
GAAGTTAGTTCTGAGCACTGAGGATCTTGGTATTGTTTCCTTCTTCCTCGGTTTCTATGTTGTTGTGTCAGTACCTGTAGTTTTTTTGCGCTCAGTTTATTTTATAGTATTTGTAGCTAGGCTACTAGACTTCTGTGTAGTGGAAACTTCTTCTCGTTCTTTTCCCTTTTCTCATTTCTTCCCTACTACTGGAACCTTCCATTGATCCAACCATTATGCTAGTACCCGCTGGACTTATTTTATTGTAATGAAATAGTGCATATTGAGCCATGCCTTCTTATGGTCTCTTCTTGCTTGTATCCACGTGTTATGTCTTGATCTTTTAAAGTTAGCTATCCCCTCATTATCCTTCACCACTTCAGGTGAGATTCTCCATGTATTTGAAATCTTCTCCTACATCTCTTGAATGTTCATGCCAAAAATATTTTTCTTGACTTTCCTTTGCTCGGAATCTATGTTATGTCACAGGGTTTCATATCTCACTATGCCAGACCTTCTTGTTCTTCCACAAAACATTGAATACTTTGGTTTCTCCCATGCATCTAGGGATAACAAAATTAACAACCAAGAATAGTGGAACTTTGTTCCAAAATCCTGCATATCCTTGTAGTCTTCTAATAAAAGGTTGAGCAGATACAACACCCAAATAAGAAATGTACCTTTTTCACACTGCATAGCTGCTGCGACCACCCCTACAGGTGCCTCTTCTTTGTGACATTTCCTCAGTATCTTGCAAGCCATCAAATTCATAGAAAATCAGGTAGTTGGGTCATTAATGTTCTTAATAATCATCCCCATATTGCCTCTGTCTATGCCAAATTTTTCCTTTACTTCTTTTGCAATAGAGTTTTCCTTCATTTTCTCATCGAGGTATTTCTATGGATTTACCCCATCTGTCACTAATCATATCAACTTGGAAATTAGGTTGAAATCTATCGATATAGGTTTGTCCATCCATAGAAATATTCCATGTATGCACTCCAAAATTTGTTTGACACATGCATTGGGATCTCTCCCCCTGTTGAAATGAGGAATTTCCAATAAATTCATTATGTCAGAGTTGTAAAGTCTGGCTATCCACTGTTTTGGCTCCATAATTGGGATTCCTTTAAAAATTGACCACATTTTCTCCATATAAAATTCTTGCAACTTGGGAACACATCCCAACATATCTTCCACAATGAAGACTGAGACGAGAATGTGATGCACTGACAACTCAATCTATGTTTTTGTGCGCACTGTTGCCTTCTTCTTCAACGACCTTGCTGATGTTTCTTCTAGAGTTTCTTCTTCCTACATTTCCTCCTCTTTGGTGTGGTGATCATTGACCTCTAGGTTTTCCTCTACTATAGGTGTATCAAACTCTGTTTTATCACTTTCATTTTCACCTTGTTCTCCCTCTATGTGCGTCATTCCTAGGGATTTTGTGCTAGGGTTCGCTTCCTTCCTAGGGTTTCGGCCTTGCACTACTTAGCTTAATTTTGTCGCTTCTTCTTTTGGGTTTTCTTCTCCAATCCACGTTGAGCTAATGGATTCATTCTCTTTAGTGGTAATTTCATCCACATCGACCACTCCGCTCATTTCTTCTAGAGGTCTGTTAGTCCTACGGCTCCTTCGCGTGAATTGACTAGGTTGTCTGAAATTTGGCGGCGACATTTTCTTATCTTCAGGAAATATCTATTGTATATCTCAGTTGGGATCTTCACAAATTCTTACTTACTCGCACCATGTTTTCTCTATCCCTCGGTCGCTCACAAGTGTTTTATGTTTTCCCTACTTTTCCCCTTTTATAGACTCTGTCATTAATGCTCTGACGCGCCCTTTCTTTTTTGTTCATCAATTTTCCATTTTTTCAATCATTCTCCATCCCATTGTGCGATGTTTACTTTTCATGTGCGTATTCTTATGAATTTTGTCCCACCAATTTTATGTTTTATGCACATTGTCATTCTCAACTATCTGTCTACCACTTATTCCTTTAACTACCTATTTTGGGATTTTTGTTCTTCTTTCTTATTTTTCTTCCTATTATATACAATATGTACAAGTCTACTCGTTGCGCTGGAAATACTGAGGGTTACTCGGTCGAGTGTCCCTATACAATTTTAGTCGACTACCATTCACTAGTCCCTGAACTTCCTTGTCTGATAAGTCCTGCAGTTGTACATCATGATCCTCCATATGTGACAAACTTTATCTGGTATGGACCTATCCAACGCATTCTAATCTTTCCTTGATGCTACAATTATTTATTTTCATAGAGGAGAACCAAATCTCATACTTTGAATTTCTTCTTCTTAATATGTCTGTCATCCCATGCTTTATCTTTTCTTTCTATACCTCCTGATGGAAACCAACTATGATTTTTTCTTCTTATAATTCCATAAGTTGAGCTAATCATTCCTATGTTGTGCCTCTTTCTGTCATTTCTGTAATAGATGCAATGCATAGGCTTGGTATCAAATAATCCAAGGGAACTATTGCTTCCTATAAATACACCAATCTAAAGGGTGTCTGCCTTGTTAGCTTCTTTCATGTAGTCCTATAATCCCATAGTATTTTTTGTATCTTCAAATCCCAATCATCTATGTTCGCATTACAAATCTTTGTCAAGGAATTCTCCAAAATATTGCTAAATGCTTCTATTGTTCCATTTGTGTTAGGATGAAAATGAGTGTTTTTATGATGATGTATCTTAAATTCTTCCAACATTTACTCAATTTTGTTGTTGATAAAATGAGTCCCCTGATCACTCATCAATATTCTTGTACATCCAAACCTTTTCATTACCTATTGAAATAATAAGCGTGTTGCAATCTATGCATTGCAATCCTTTACTAGTGTTTCCTTGGCCTATCTAGTCAAGTATTCTATCACTATAATAATATATCTTTCTTATAATATTGTTGTTGGTGGATTAATTGGACCTACAAAATCTACTACCCACTTATCAAACACTTGTAAAGTTACTTGAGGTCTCAATGGAATCTCATCCCTCCTAGATGGCTTCCCAACTCTTTGGGAAACATCACACTTCTGACAATATTCATTTGAGTCCTTGTGAATTATTTCCCACCATAATCTTGCATGCAATACCTTCTGCATGGTGGTGTTCCCTGCATGGTGTCCTCCATAAATCCCTTCATGGCTTATGCTAAAATGATATTCCCTTCATGCTCCATAACACATCTCCTCAATATGTTATCTGCTCCAAGTTTGTATAAATGAATTGCAATCAATTGATAGTTTGTTGCTTTGACCACCAAATGTTTATAGTGCACAGTAGTAAATTCTCTTGGTGCAAAACCTATACTCAAAAACTCAATAATGTCATCAAAATACTCATCAGCTTTTGTATTGAAAACAATTGTGCATTTGGAAAGTTGTCTTCCAAGTTACTGGGTTCTTCTCCATTAGTTATCCTGGATAAGTGATCAAGTCCTACATTCAATCTTCTAGGCTTCACCACAACTTCAAATTAAAAATCTTGGAACAAAAGTAAGCATCTGCATATCGTTCGCCCCAACACTGGTTTGTTGACTAAGTATCTGAGAGAAGAATGATCTGTAAACATCTTGAAATGTTTCCCTAACAAGTAATGCATGTATTTTTGCAAAGAATACACCATAGCTAATCCTTCCCTTTATGTAGTGTTATTTGAATCTGATAAATTTATGCTTGCAAATGCAATAGGGTTATCTATTTCACCTTCTCCTAGTTATGTCAATATTGCTCCTAATTCTATTGCAAATGCATCCACATGAACATGAAATTGTTTTTCCCAATCTAGAAACACTAGAATTGGTTCAATCACCATCTTCTTCTTCAAGATATCCAAACTCTGTTGGCATTCTTCGTTCCACTGATATTTGGTGTCCTTTTTCAACAATTTCTCCATTGGTGCAGTAATATGTGCATATCCTCTTATGAACTTCCTATTATATCTTGTATTACCAAGTGTACTCTTCAACTCACGCACTGATTTTGGTAATGGTAAGTTAAGTATGACAACAATTTTAGCAGGATCAACCAACAAACCTTGTTTACACACCAAGTTCCCTAACAAAATACCAAAATGAGCATTGACAATACATTTCTTAATAGTCAATCATATTTTACACTATCTACATATGTCCAACATCATCCTTAATACTTCAACATGATCCTTCAATAAACAAAATAGCGTCCAGTCATCCAAGTATACTTGTAAAAACTTATGAATGAAGTCCTTAAAGGATTCTACTCCTACTCTTGAAAAAATGGTCGGTGCATTCTTCAACCTGAATTGATCTAGGTGGATATCAGTGGCCACCCACCTTTTCCAACTCGATCAAAACAATTTTTTTGGCAATTTTGGCAATTTACTATTTTTAGCAGTTTTTAACTTTCGGGGCCATTTTGAGCGTCTAAATGAAGGTTTTTCAGGATAGAGCTTCTTAATTATAGCCAAAGGCTCTCATTGAGCCCCCAAAATGAATTTTATCAATGATACCTTACAAACATGATATCGTGTGCCTAAAACGAAGATCGTATGCAAAAGTTACGACCCTAAGAAGTTGATGTACTAACTTACCCAAACGGGGCCCACATGACTTTTGGTGCTTCATCTCCTAGGGTTAGGTTTTTGGATGTCTATGATTTTTGACATTCCTGTTTATTGTAAAAAGGCCTTCAAAGCCTCATTGTAATGATATTCTATAGAATGAGCACAACCATCACATATCTTCTTAAAGATAAGATGCCATCGTTCTAGAAAGCTTGTTTTCCGCTGCATTTTACAGTTTCAGCTTATTTCCTTATTGAATAGAAAAACAATTTTACTGTATCTTTGTTATTGTGTGTTAAGAATATTTTAAAAATTTGTATTCATTTTGTTATGCTCATAAAATATGTATCAGTGGTATCAGAACGATCTACTCATTCTCTCCTTAATGCATGTCCGCAACAAGTCTAGGGTACAAAGAATTGGGTCTTGAGCTTATTTCTCTTGAGGAAAAAATATCTCGCATGCCCAAGTGACCTCTCATGGAAGGAGAAAATAAATATGATGGGACAAGAGATCATTTCAAATTTTTTCTTGAGGAATACCTCACACAACAGAGGAACGAGATGATGGATAGTTTCGCACAAATCCTTCAGTGAATACCAACAGGCGACGCATATTCCTCGAGCGGAGGCTTCACCCCCTTCAAGGTACAAATCAACTTTGATATTCCTATATTTGAAGGTTCTATAGAAACAAATTTTGTAGACAAGTGGTTGAATCTACTAGAAGGCTATTTTTCTGTATATCAGTTTTCGAATAGAGAAAAGATTACTTTTTCACTCCTCAAAGTTGTTCCCCATGTCAAATATTGGTGGGAAACTTTTTGTGAGAAAAAGGAAACGGAGGAACCCTCATTATTTACAGTCATTTCCACCTAGGATTCCTTCAGGGATGTTATTAAGGAACAATACTACCCTGTCAAAATTTATGATGACTTGTATACCAAATGGACCACACTGCGGTAAGAAAGAGACCAAGCAGTGCCAGAGTTCACAAATATATTCCATACCTTGTGCACCAAGATGGGTATCAAAGATTCAGAGAGACATCTAGTGCTCAAGTATCATGGTGCTCTGCATAGATACATCCAGACCGAAATGGAATTTCTTGACATCTCTTCCTTGGGTGCGGCCTACCGATATGTTGTCAAGATCGAGAAGAAGCGCAAACAAAAGACGCAGAAATTTGGGCCTGAGAACCCCTCATAGAAAAAGTCAGGAAGGGGCAGCCCCAACCCACAGAGCAAAGGATAGAGAAAATATGGAAAGTATCAGGACAACCAGTCCAAGCCACAAGCAAAGAAGGACATAGGAAATACAAAGAAAGATATTGGGAAGTGGTGTGACTTCCATAAGAGCCCTTGGCATAACACTATTGACTATCACTCAAGGAAGTCATTGGTGGCCGAAGTGAAAGCCTTTGAATTAGATGCGGTTTTTGACTTTGAGTCAGAACCAGAAAGGAGAAGACAAATCATTTACAGGGAACCCAGTGCCACCATTTCTACCACCATGCTTCAGCTTAGTGAACCTGATGAGTCAAAAGACGGCAAGTGCCTCTTCCATTCACAGATGTGGGTAAAAGGCACCGCACTGCACTTCATCATTGGTAGTGGTAGCCAGAAGAACCTCATCTCAGCAGAGGTCGTCGAGCGGTTAGCCCTGCCAACAAATTTTCACCCACAACCCTACACAATTGGATGGCTCTACCAAGGAAGTGATCTCCGCGTCATCCAACAGTGTCGACTATCGTATGACATCAAGCCCTTCAAATACAAGCTATTGCATGATGTTGCTCCTCTCAAAGTTTGTAATGTTCTTTTGGGCCAACCTTACTTATGGAAACGTCATGTTGTATATGAGTCTAGGCATCGTAGTTTTATTATTACTTTGAAGAAGAAATTGTACAGGATACCCAAGGCGGTCCCTCCTAGTTTTATTTCCTTGATCTCGACCAAGAAATGTAGGAAGGTCATCTCTCAGACTGAGAAATTTGTATTCTTCGTTATTTTCTCTCATAGTGAGCGCAAGATAGCAGCCACATCCAGATCTTTCATGACCGATCTCTCCACACAACATAAGCAAGTGGATAAAGTCGTGGAATAATAATCAGATATCTTCTCCTCTCCTACCTGGGTACCTTTGCACTTCCAGGTCAAGCATCCCATCGATCTAACCCCCAATGCACCACTACCCAATGGGACAGTCTACCGTCTCTCTCTGTTAGAAAATGAGGAGATCAAGAAGTAGATCCAAGAACTAATCCACAAGGGGCACATACATCCTATATCATCGCCTTATGGGAGACCAATCGTGTTGGTGCATAAGAAATACGAGACCCGACGACTCTACATTGATTATCGGGCCCTGAATAAAATCACAGTCTAAAATTGGTACCCAATTCCTTGAATCGATGACCTCCTTGATCAACTCATGAGGGCCAAATACTTCAGTAAGATTGATATAAAGTATGGCTACCACCAGGTCCCAATAGAACAAGAATATGTATGGAAGACCACCTTCAAGTAAAAAGAAGGTATTTTTGAATGGATAGTCATGTCCTTTTGTTTGACAAATGCTCCAACAACTTTTATGAGGATGATGGACGATATCCTATGACCTTTCACCAATAATTTTTTAGTGGTTTATCTGGGCGACATCCTCATCTATAGCAAGACTTGGGCAGAAGACTTGCAACATATTCAACAGGTTTTGCACACCCTGCGGCAACACAAACAATATGCAAACATAGAAAAATGCTCCTTCGACAAGAACAAGGTCCATTACTTAGGATACATCACTGATCAACATAGTGTGCATGTGGATCCACCCAAGATCCAGGTCATTCATGATTGGCCATCCCCAACCACACTCACTGAACTTCTAAGCTTCTTGGGCCTCACCAATTTCTATCGCAGGTTCATGTTGATATTCTCTCATATCGCATGGGCCCTCATCTAAGTAACAAGGGGTGGTGGTAAGGAAAAAATTGTGTGGGGCATGTCCCAAAAAGAAGCCTTCGATGACTTGAAGAATCATTTTTTCTCATCCCCAGTACTTTCATTACTTGACCTGCAACATCCCTTTGAGATCGAGACAGATGCTTCGAACTATGTTGTGGGTGTTGTTCTCACTCAACACGGCCACCCTTTGGCATATCGTAGTGAGACACTATCAGATAATTTCTGTAAGTACCCTAATTATGACAAATAAATGTTCTCCATTGTTCAAGTCTTTTGCAATTGGAGACATTACATTCTTGGGAAGGAGACAAACATCCACACTAATCACAAGCCACTATAGTTCATGCGGACCCAAGGAAAATTGCAGAATGGCCGCCATCAGAAGTGGTCCACACACTTATAGAAGTTCCACCTCAACATCAAGTATAAAAAATGAAATACCAACCACGTTGATAATTGCCTCAGTCGACCTCCAGTAACAAAATTCACCACAGTGCTAGACTCTTGTGGCCAAGAGACCTCTAGATGGCCCCACCTCTATGAGATAGACCCTGACTTCTCCACCACCTACCAAATGTCGGGTGCAACTCAGTGGTCACTAATTTCCATCTTCAATATCTATTGTATCATCTAGGCCATCTCTGCATTCCATCATGCGATTGCGTGAAGATGATTTGGGAACCTCACTACAGTCGGGTGGCAGGAAACTTTGGCATTGAAAAGACAGCGACAGTGTTGCAGAAACATTTCTAATGGCTGAAAATTCTACAGGATGTCGACAAGTATATCAGGTCCTACACCGCATGTGCTATTTCTAAATAACCACTAAGAAACAAGGCCTATACACCCCTCTTCCTACTCCTAACAGGCCGTGGGAATATATCTCAATGGACTACATGTCGGGCCTCTCGTCCACCAATAGGGGAAATGACTGTGTTTTTGTGGTTGTTGATTACTTTTCCAAGATGGAAATTCTAGCCTTCTGCAAGAAGAACATCATAGCAAAAGACACTGCGAAGCTCTTCATTGAATGAGTATGGGTACATTTTGGGATCCCACAAACCATTATCTCAGATAGTGACTTTTATCTCCTTAACACATTATGGTCGAGCCTTTGATCACTTCTAGATACCAAGCTCACCAAATCCACTGCCTTCCACCCCCAGACAGATGGCCAAACTAAGGTCATCAATCAAATGATAGTACATATCTTATGCATGTACAATTCAAAACACCCCCTCACATGGGATGAGAGTGTTCCCTATGTCCAGCATAGATACAATCGAGCCCTACATAGCACAATTGGCCACAACCCCTTTTAGGTGGGGTTGGGATTCCAACCATTGGGCCCCATGGATGTTGCACTACCCTTGGTGACCACCTTGGCTGACTCATCCCTTGCTCCACCAGAAGCTGACAAATCCACCCAGTTCATTGAGCGGATCCAACACATCTGCCAATAGGTTCAGGATATTCTACAAAAGTCTAATGCCAAGTGTAAGAAATGCCATGATCAACATCGGGTGCCACATAAGTTTCAGGTGGGGGACAAAGTTTGGTTTCACTTGCGGAATGAATGCCTTACAAGGCCCCATCGAAAGCTTCTCCCACTCTATTATGGGTCCTACACCATCACTAAGTATGTGAGTGACAATTATTTTGAGCTCAACATTCCCCTTTTCCTTGGCATGCACCCAGTCTTCAATGTGGCTCTCCTTCGGCGATATTTCCCACCATTACTGGACACCTCAGAGATAGCAGAGCAGTTGAAACCAAAAGAGCTCAACCCTAAATGCATGCAGTAGGAATCCAATGATCATATTGTGGATGCACATATCAATTTCACTCTACAACAAAGTATCCATCTTTATCGATTCATCAAAGCAGGGAAACTCCTACACCAAGGCAAGTGGCTCACCTGGGTCCAATTTCAACAAAAATTTCATCTGATGGGGAAATCATTGCAATGGATACCATTTATTCCTAAGGAGGGATGATTGATCTAGGTGGATATCGTTGGCCACCCACCTTTTCCAAATCGCTCAAAACAGTTTCCGTGCAATTTTGGCAATTAACTATTTTTAGCAGTTTTTAACTTCTAGGGCCATTTTGAGGGCCTAAATGAAGGTTTTTCAGAATCAAGCTTCTCAATGATATCCAAAGTCTCTGATTGAGCCCCCAAATGAATATCCTCAACTATACCTTTCTAACGGTCTATCGTGTGCCTAAAACAAAGATCGTATGAAAAACTTACGACCATGGGAAGTTGATGTACTTAACTTACCCAAACGTGGCCCACATGACTTTTGGTGCTTCATCTCCTAGGGTTAGGTTTTTGGATGTCTAGGGTTTTTGAAATTCATGTTTATTGTAAAAATGCCTTCAGATCCTCATTGTAATGATCTTTTGGCGAATGAGAGAAGTCGTCACATCTCTTCTCAGAGATAAGCCACCACCATTCTAGTAAGCTCGTTTTCCGCTGCATTTTACAATTTTAGCTTATTTCCTTATTGAATAGAAAACCAATTTTATTGTATATCTATTTCTGTGTTAAGTATCTTTCAACTTGGGAACACATCCCAACATATCTTCCACAATGAAGACTAAGACCAGAATGTGATGCACTGACAACTCAATCTATGTTTTTGTGCGCACTGTTGCCTTCTTCTTCAACGACCCTGTTGATGTTTCTTCTAGGGTTTCTTCTTCCTACATTTCCTCCTCTTTCGTGTGGTGATCATCGACCTCTGGGTTTTCCTCTACTATAGGTGTATCAAACTCTGTTTTATCACTTTCATTTTCACCTTGTTCTCCCTCTATGTGCATCATTCCTAGGGATTTTGTGCTAGGGTTCGCTTCCTTCCTAGGGTTTCGGCCTTGCATTACTTGGCTGACTTTTGTCGCTTCTTATTTTGGGTTTTCTTCTCCAATCCATGTCGATCTAATGGATTCATTCTCTGTAGTGGTAATTTCATCGATATTGACCACTCTTCTCATTTCTTCTAGCGGTCTGTTAGTGCTACGGGTCCTTCGCGTGAATTGACTAGGCTGTCTGAAATTTGGCGGTGCCATTTTCTTATCTTTGGGAAATGTCTATTGTAGATCTCAGTTGGGCTCTTCACAAATTCTTACTTACTCACACCCTATTTTCTCTATCGCTTGGTCGCTCAAAAATCACAAGTGTTTTATGTTTTCCCTACTTTTCCCCTTTTATAGACTCTGTCATTAATGCTCTGAAGCGCCCTTTCTTTTTTGTTCATCAATTTTCCACTTTTTCAGTCATTCTCCATCCCATCGTGTGATGTTTACTTTTCATGTGCGTATTCTTATGAATTTTTTCCCACCAATTTTCTGTTTTATGCACATTGTCATTCTCAACTATCTGTCTACCACTTATTCCTCTAACTACTTCTTTTGGGATTTTTCTTCTTTTTTCTTTTTTTTCTTCCTATTATATACAATATGTACAAGTCTACTTGTTGCTCTGGAAATACTGAGGGTTACTCAGTTGAGTGTTCCTATACAATTTCAGTGGACTACCATTCACTAGTCCTTGAACTGCCTTGTCTGATAAGTCCTGCAGTTTTACATCATGATCCTCCATATGTGACAAACTTTATCTGGTATGGCCCTATCCAATGCATTCTAATCTTTCCTCGATGCTACAAATGTTTATTTTCATAGAGGAGAACCAAATATCATACTTTGAAGTTCTTCTTCTTAATATGTTTGTCATTACATGCTTTATCTTTTCTTTCTGTACCTCCTGATTGAAACCAACTATGATTTTGTCTTCTTATAATTCCATAAGTTGAGCTAATCATTCCTATGTTGTGCCTCTTTCTGTCATTTCTGTAATAGATGCAATGCATAGGCTTGGTATCAAATAATCTAAGGGAACTATTGCTTCCTATAAATACACCAATCTAAAGGGTGTCTTCCTTGTTAGCTTCTTTCATGTAGTCCTATAATCCCATAGTATTTTTGGAATCTTCAAATCCCAATCATCTATGTTCGCATTACAAATCTTTGTCAAGGAAGTCTCCAAAATATTGTTAAATGCTTCTATTGTTCCATTTGTGTGAGGATGAAAAGGAGTGTTCTTATGATGATGTATCTCAAATTCTTCCAGGATTTCCTCAATTTTGTTGTTGATAAAATGAGTCCCCTGATCGCTCATCAATATTCTTGGACAGCCAAACCTTGTCATTACCTGTTCAAATAAAAAGTGTGTTGCAATCTATGCACTGCAACCATTTACTAGTGTTTCCTTGGCCCATTTGGTCAAGTATTCTATCACTGTAATAATATATCTTGCTTCTAATATTGTTGTTGGTGGATTAATTGGACCTACAAAATCTACTACCTACTTATCAAACAATTTTAAAGTTACTTGAGGTCTCAATGGAATCTCATCCCTCCTGGATGGCTTCCCAACTCTTTGGAAAACATCACACTTCTGACAGTATTCCTTTGAGTCCTTGTGAATTATTTCCCACCATAATATTGCGTGCAATACCTTCTGCGTGATGGTGTTTCTTGCGTGGTTTCCTCCATAAATCCCTTCATGGATTATGCTAAAATGATATTCCCTTCATGCTCCATAACACATCTCCTCAAGATGTTATCTACTCCAAGTTTGTATAAATGACCTACAATCAATTGATAGTTTGTTTCTTTGACCACCAAATGTTTCTAGTGCGCAATAGTAAATTATCTTGGTGCAAAACCTGTACTCAAAAACTCAATAATGTCATCAAAATACTCATCAGCTATTTGTACTAAAAAAAATTGTGCATTTGGAAAGTTGTCTTCCAAGTTACTGGGTTCTTCTCCATTAGTTATCCTGGATAAGTGATCAAGTCCTGCATTCAATCTTCCAGGCTTCATCACAACTTCAAATTCAAAATATTGGAACAAAAGTAACCATCCACATATCCTTCCCCCCAACACTGGTTTGTTGACTAAGTATCTGAGAGAAGAATGATCTGTAAACATCTTGAAATGTTTCCCTAACAGGTAATGCCTGTATTTTTGCAAATAATACACCATAGCTAATCCTTCCCTTTATGTAGTGTTATAGTTATGTTTTGAATCTGATAACTTTATGCTTGAAAATGCAATAGGGTGATCTATGTCACCTTCTCTTGGTTATGTCAATATTGCTTCTAATTCTATTGCAGATGCATCCACATGCACATGAAATTGTTTTTCCTAATCTGGAAACACTAGAATTGGTTCAGTCACCATCTTCTCCTTCAAGATATCCAAACTCTATTGGCATTCTTCGTTCCACTGATATTTGGCTTCCTTTTTCAACAATTTCTCCATTGGTGTAGTAATATGTGCATATCCTCTTATGAACTTCCTATTATATCTTGTATTACCAAGTGTACTCTTCAACTCACGCACTGATTTTGGTGATGGTAAGTTAACTATGACAACAATTTTAGCAGGATCAACCAATAGACCTTGTTTACACACCAAGTTCCCTAACAAAATACCAAAACGAGCGTTGAAAATACATTTCTCAATAGTCAATCATATTTTACACTATCTACATATGTCCAACATCATCCTTAATAGTTCAACATGATCCTTCAATAAACAAAATACCATCCAATCATCCAAGTATACTTGTAAAAACTTATGAATGAAGTCCTTAAAGGATTCTACTCCTACTCTCGAAAAAATGGTTGATGCATTCTTCAACCTGAATTTATCTAGGTGGATATCGGTGGCCACCCACCTTTTCCAACTCGATCAAAACAATTTTCTGGCAATTTTGGCAATTTACTATTTTTAGCAGTTTTTAACTTCCAGGGCCATTTTGAGGGCCTAAATGAAGGTTTTTCATGATAGAGCTTCTCAATTATAGCCGAAGGCTCTCATTGAGCCCCCAAAATGAATTTTTTCAATGATACCTTACCAACATGATATCGTGTACCTAAAACAGAGATCGTATGCAAAAGTTACGACCCCAAGAAGTTGATGTACTAACTTACCCAAACGGGGCCCACATGACTTTATGTGCTTCATCTCCTAGGGTTAGGTTTTTGGATGTCTATGATTGTTGAAATTCTTGTTTATTGTAAACAGGCCTTCAAAGCCTCAATGTAATGATATTCTATCAAATGAGCACAACCGTCACATATCTTCATAGAGATAAGCTGCCACCATTCTAGAAAGCTTGTTTTCCACTGCATTTTACAGTTTCAGCTTATTTCCTTATTGAATAGAAAACTAGTTTTACTGTATCTTTGTTATTCTGTGTTAAGCATCTTTTAATAATTTGTATTCATTTCATTCTGCTCATAAAATTTGTATTAGGGGTACGAAGAATTGGGTCTCGAGCTTATTTCTCTTGAGGAAAAAATCTCTCGCACACCCAAGTGATCTCTCATGGAAGGAGAAAATAAATATGGTGGGACAAGAGATCATTTCAAATTTTTTCTTGAGGAATACCTCACACAACAGAGGAATGAGATGATGGCTAGTTTTTCACAAATCCTTCGGCGGCTACCAACAGGCGACACATCTTCATTGAGTGGAGGCATCGCCCCCTTCAAGGTACAAATCAACTTCAATATTCCTATATTTGAAGGTCAGATAGACACAGATTTTGTAGACAAGTGGTTGAATCTAGTAGAAGGGTATTTTTCTGTATATAACTTTTCGAATAGAGAAAATATTACTTTTTCACTCCTCAAAGTCGTTCCCCATGTCAAATATTGGTGGGAAAATTTCTGTGAGAAAAAGGAAACAGAGGAACCCTCATTATTTATAGTCATTTCCACCTGGGATTCCTTCAGGGATGTTATTAGGGAACAATACTACCCTATCATAATTTATGATGACTTGTATACCAAATGGACCACATTGCAGTAAGAAAGAGACCAAGCAGTGCCAGAGTTCACAAATATCTTCCATACCTTGCGCACCAAGATGGGTATAAAAGATTTAGAGCAACATCTAGTGCTCAAGTAACATGGTGCTCTGCATAGATACATCTAGACCGAAATGCAATTTCTAGACATCTCTTCCTTGGGCGTGACCTATTGATATGTTGTTTAAATCGAGCAGAAGCTCAAACAAAAGATGTAAAAATTTGGGCTTGGGAACCCCTCATAGAAAAATTCAGGAAGGGGTAGCCCCAACCCACAGAGAAAAGGATAGAGAAAATATGGAAAGTATCAGGACAACCAATCCAAGCCACAAGCAAAGAAGGACACAGGAAAGACAAAGAAAGATACTGGGAAGTGGTGTGACTTACATAAGAGCCCTTGGAGTAACACTATTGATTATCACTCAAGGAAGTCACTAGTGGCCGAAGTCAAAGCCTCTGAATCAAATGTGGTTTCTGACTCTGAGTCAGAACCAGAAAGGAGAAGACAAATCATTTACACAGAACCCAGTGCCACCATTGCTACCACCAAGCTTCAGCCTAGTGAACCAGACGAGAAAGAATGAGGCGAGTGCCTCTTCCATTCATAGATGTGGGTAAAAGGCACCTGGTTTCACTTCATCATTGGTAGCGGTAGCCAGAAGAAACTCATCTCAGAAGAGGTCATCAAGCAATTGGCCCTGCCGACAGCTCTGCACCCACAACCCTACACAATTGGATGGCTCTCCCAAGGAAGCAATCTCTGCGTTAGCCAATAGTGTCGACTGTTGTACGCATCAAGCCCTTCAAATACAAGCTATTATGTGATTTTTCTCCTCTCGAATTTTGTAATGTTCTTTTGGGCCAACCTTATTTATGGAAACGTCATTTTGTATATGAGTCTAGGCCTCATAGTTTTATTATTACTTTGAACAGGAAATTGTACAGGATACCTAAGGCAGTCCCTCCTAGTGTTATTTCCTTGATCTCGACCAAGAAATGTAGGAAGGTCATCTCTCAGACTGAGAAATTTGTATTCTTTTTTATTTTCTCTCATAGTGAGCGCAAGATAGCAGCCACATCCAGAGCTTTCGTGACCAATCACTCCACACAACAGAAGAAAGTGGATAAGTTCATGGAATAATACTCAAATATCTTCTCCTCTCCTACCCGGGTACATTTGCACTGCCAGGTCAAGCATCCCATCAATATAACCCCCGATGCACCGCTACCCAATGGGCCAGTCTACCGCCACTCTCTGTTAGAAAATGAGGAGATCAAGAGGTAGATCCAAGAACTAATCCACAAGGGGCACATAAGTCCTATATCATCACCTTATGGGAGCCCAATCATGTTGGTGCATAAGAAATATGAGACCTGGTGACTCTACATTGATTTTCAGGCCCTGAATAAAATCATAGTCTAAAATCGGTACCCAATTCCTCGAATCGACGACCTCCTTGATCAACTCACGGTGGCCAAAAAATTTAGTAAGATTGATCTGAAGTATGGCTACCACCAGGTCCCAATAGAACAAGAATATGTATGGAAGACCACCTTCAAGTCAAAAGCGGGTATTTTTGAATGGCTAGTCATGCCCTTTTGTTTGAAAAATGCTCCAACAACTTTTATGAGGATGATGGATGATATCCTACAATGTTTCACCAATAATTTTGTAGTGGTGTATCTGGACGATATCCTCATTTATAGCAAGACTTGGGCAGAACATTTGCAACATATTCAATAGGTTTTGCACACCCTGCGGCAACACAAACAATATTCAAACTTGGAAAAATGCTCCTTCGGCAAGAACAAGGTCCATTACTTAGGATACATAATTGATCGACATGGTGTGCATGTGGATCCACCCAAGATCCAGGTCATTCATGATTGGCCATTCCCAACAGCACTCACTAAACTTCTAAGCTTCTTGGGCCTCACCAATTTCTATCGCAGGTTCGTGTTGATATTCTCTCATATCGCATGGGCCCTCATCCAAGTAACCAAGGGTGGTGGTAAGGAAAAAATTGTGTGGGGCATGTACCAAAAAGAAGTCTTCGATGACTTGAAGAATCATTTTTTATCATCCCTAGTACTTTCAATACCTATACTGCAACATCCCTTTGAGATCGAGGCAGATGCTTCATACTATGTTGTGGGCATCATTCTCACTCAACACAACCACCCTGTGGCATATCATAGTGAGACACTATTAGATAATTTCTGTAAGTACCCTAATTACGACAAATAAATGTTCTCCATTGTTCAAGCCTTCCGCAAGTGGAGACATTACATTCTTGGGAAGGAGACAGACATCCACACTAATCACAAGCCACTATAGTTCATGTAGACCCAAGGAAAATTGCAGAATGACCGCCATCAGAAGTGGTCCACATACTTACAGAAGCTCCACCTCAACATCAAGTNAAAAAATGAAATACCAACCACGTTGATAATTGTCTCAGCCGACCTCCAGCCGCGAAAATCACCACAGTGCTAGACTCTTGTGGCCAAGAGACCTGTGGATGGCCCCACCTCTACGAGATAGACCCTAACTTCTCCACCACCTACCAAATGTCGGGCGCAACTCAGTGGTCGCTAATTTCCATATTCAATATGTGTTGTGTCATTTGGTCCATATCTGCATTCCATCACACAATCGCGCGAAGCTGATTTGGGAACCTCACTACATTCGGGTGGTAGGACACTTTGGCATCGAAATGACAGTGGCAGTGTTGCAGAAACATTTCTACTGGTGGAAAATTCTACAGGATGTCGTCAAGTATATTAGGTCCCGCACCGCATGTGCTATTTCCAAACGACCACTAAGAAACAGAGCCTATACACCCCTCTTCCTACTCCTAACAGGTTGTGGGAATCTATCTCAATGGACTACATGTCGGGCCTCCCATCCACCAATAGGGGAAATGACTGTCTTTTGTGGTTGTCGATTACTTTTCCAAGATGGAAATTCTAGCCTTCTACAAGAAGAACATCAGAACAAAAGACACTACCAAGCTCTTCTTTGAATGAGTATGGGTACATTTTGGGATCCCACAAGCCATTATCTCAGACAGTGACTTTCGGTTCCTTAGTACATTCTGGTCGAGCTTTTGGTCACTACTAGATACCAAGATCACCAAATCCACTACCTTCCAGCCCCAGACAGATGGCCAAACTGAGGTTGTCAATCAAATGATCGTACATATCCTATGCATGTACAATTCAAAACACCCTCGCACATGGGATGAGAGTCTTCCCTATGTCCAACATAGATACAATCGACCCCTACATAGCACAATTGTCCACAACCCCTTTTAGGCGAGATTGGGATTCCAACCATTGGGCCCCATGGATGTTGCACTACCCTTGGTGACCACCTCGACTGACTCGTCCCTTGCTCCACTAGAAGCTGACAAATCCACCTGGTTCATTGAGTAGATCTAGCACATCCGCCAACAGGTTCAGGATATTCTACAAAAGTCTAATGCCAAGTGCAAGAAATGCCATGATCAACATCGGGTGCCACATAAGTTTCAGGTGGTAGACAAAGTTTGGTTGCACTTGCAAAAAGAACGCCTTACAAGGCCCCATCGGAAGCTTCAACCACTCTATTATGGGTCCTACACCATCACTAAGGATGTGGGTGACAATTATTTTTAGCTCAACATTCCCCTTTTCCTTGGCATGCACCCAGTCTTCAACGTGGCTCTCCTTCGGCCATATTTCCCACCATTATTGGACACCTTAGAGATAAAAGAGTAGTTGAAACCAAAAGATATCAACCCTGATTACATGCAGCAGGAATCCACTGATAATATTGTGGATGCACATATCAATGTCACTAGACAACAAAGTATCCAGCTTTATCGAGTCGTCAAAGCAGGGAAACTCCTACACCAAGGCAAGTGGCTCACCTGGGGCCAATTTCAATAAACAATTATTCATATAATGGTGAAATCATTGCAATTGATACCATTTCTTCCTAAGGAGGGAGGACTGATCCAGGTGGATATCGTTGGCCACCCACCTTTTCCAAATCGCTCAAAACAATTTTCGTGCAATTTTGGCAATTAACTATTTTTAGCAGTTTTTAACTTCTGGAGCCATTTTGAGGGCCTAAATAAAGGTTTTTCAGGATCATTCTTCTCAATGATATCCAAAGTCTCTGATTGAGCCCCCAAATAATATCCTCGACGATACCTTTCCAACGGTCTATCGTGTGCCTAAAACAAAGATCGTATGAAAAAGTTACAACCATGGGAAGTTGATGTACTTAACTTACCCAAACGGGGCCCACATGACTTTTGGCGCTTCATCTCCTAGGGTTAGGTTTTTGGATGTCTATGGTTTTCGACATTCATGTTTATTGTAAAAATTCCTTCAAAGCCTCATTGTAATGATCTACTGGCGAATGAGAGAATTCGTCACATCTCTTCTCAGAGATAAGCCTCCATCATTCTAGTAAGCTCGTTTTCTGCTGCATTTTACAGTTTCAACTTATTTCCTTATTGAATATAAAACCAAATTTATTGTATATATATTATTCTGTGTTAAGTATATTGAAACTTGGGAACACATCCCAACATATCTTCCACAATGAATACTAAGACCAGAATGTGATGCACTGACAATTCAATCTATGTTTTTGTGCGCACTGTTGCCTTCTTCTTCAACGGCCCTGTTGATGTTTCTTCTAGGGTTTCTTCTTCCTACATTTCCTCCTCTTTGGTGTGGTGATCATCAACCTCTGGGTTTTCCTCTACTATAGGTGTATCAAACTCTGTTTAATCACTTTCATTTTCACCTTGTTCTCCCTCTTTGTGCGTCATTCCTAGGGATTTTGTGCTAGGGTTCGCTTCCTTCCTAGGGTTTCGGCCTTGCATTAATTGGCTGACTTTTGTTGCTTCTTATTTTGGGTTTTCTTCTCCAATCCACGTCAGGCTAATGGATTCATTCTCTGTAGTGGTAATTTCATCTACATTGACCACTCTTCTCATTTCTTCTAGCGGTCTGTTAGTGCTACGGGTCCTTTGCGTGAATTGACTAGGTTGTCTAAAATTTGGTGGTGCCATTTTCTTATCTTCAGGGAATATCTATTGTAGATCTCAGTTGGGCTCTTCACAAATTCTTACTTACTCGCGCCCTGTTTTCTCTATCGCTCGGTCACTCAAAAATCACAAGTGTTTTATGTTTTCGCTACTTTTCCCATTTTATAGACTCTGTCATTAATGCTCTGAAGCGCCCTTTCTTTTTTGTTCATCAATTTTCCACTTTTTCAGTCATTCTCCATCCCATCGTGTGATGTTTACTTTTCATGTGCGTATTCTTATGAATTTTGTCCCATCAATTTTCTATTTTATGCACGTTGTCATTCTCAACTATCTGTCTACCACTTATTCCTCTAACTACTTATTTTGGGATTTTTCTTCTTTTTTCTTATTTTTCTTCCTATTATATACAATATGTACAAGTATACTTGTTGCGCTGGAAATACTGAGGGTTACTGGGTTGAGTGTCCCTATACAATTTCAGTGGACTACCATTCACTAGTCCTTGAACTTCCTTGTCTGATAAGTCCTGCAGTTGTACATCATGGTCCTCCATATGTGACAAACTTTATCTGGTATGGCCCTATCCAATGCATTCTAATCTTTCCTCGATGCTACAAATATTTATTTTCATAGAGGAGAACCAAATCTCATACTTTGAAGTTCTTCTTCTTAATATGTTTGTCATTACATGCTTTATCTTTTCTTTCTGTACCTCCTGATGGAAACCAACTATGATTTTTGTCTTCTTATAATTCCATAAGTTGAGATAATCATTCCTATGTTGTGCCTCTTTCTGTCATTTCTGTAATAGATGCAATGCATAGGCTTGGTATCAAATAATCTAAGGGAACTATTGCTTCCTATAAATACACCAATCTAAAGGGTGTTTGCCATGTTAGATTCTTTCATGTAGTCCTATAATCCCATAGTATTTTTGGTATCTTCAAATCCCAATCATCTATGTTCGCATTACAAATCTTTGTCAAGGAATTCTCCATCTTCAATATGTGTTGTGTAGTCTAGGCCATCTCTGCATTCCATCACGCGATCGCACGAAGCTGATTTGGGAACCTCACTACAATAGGATGGCAGGACACTTTGGCATTGAAAAGAGTTGCAGAAACATTTCTACTGGCCGAAAATTCTACAGGATGTCAGCAAGTATATCAGGTCCTGCACCACATGTGGTATTTCCAAATGACCACTTAGAAATAGGGCCTATACACTCCTCTTCCTACTCCTAACAGGTGGTGGGAATCTATCTCAATGAACTACATGTCGGGCCTCCCATCCACCAATAGGGGAAATGAATGTCTTTTTGTGGTTGTTGATTACTTTTCCAAGATGGAAATTCTAGCCTTTTGCAAGAAGAACATCATAGCAAAAGACACTACCAAGCTCTTCTTTGAACGAGTATGGGTACATTTTGGGATCCCAAAAACCATTATCTCAGACACTGACTTTCGGTTCCTTAGCACATTCTGGTCGAGCCTTTGGTCACTGCTAGATACCAAGCTCACCAAATCCGCTGCCTTCCACCCCCAGACAGATGGCCAAACTAAGGTTTTCAATCAAATGATAGTACATATCCAATGCATGTATAATTCAAAACATCCCCGCACATGGGATGAGAGTCTTCCCTATGTTCAACATAGCTACAATCGAGACCTACATAACACAATTGGCCATAGCCCCTTTTAGGTGGGGTTGGGATTCCAACCATTAGGTCCCATGGATGTTACACTACCCCCGGTGACCACCTCGGCCGACCCGTCCCCTGCTCCACCAGAAGCTGACAAAGCCACCCAGTTCATTGAGTGGATCCAGCACATACGCCAACAGGTTCAGGATATTCTACAAAAGTCTAATTCCAAGTGCAAGAAACACCATGATCAACATCAGGTGCCACATAAGTTTTAGGTGGGAGACAAAGTTTGGTTTCACTTGCAGAAAGAACGCCTTACAGGGCCCCATCGGAAGCTTCGCCCACTCTATTATGGTTCCTACACCATCACTAAGGATGTGGGTGACAATTATTTTGAGCTCAACATTCACCTTTTCCTTGGCATGCACCCAGTCTTCAACGTGGCTCTCCTTCAACCATATTTCCCACCATTATTGGACACCTCAGAGATAGCAGAGCAGTTGAAACCAAAAGAGCTCAACCCTGATTGCATGCAATAGGAATCCGATGATCATATTGTGGATGCACATATCAATGTGACTCGACAACAAAGTATCCATCTTTATCGAGTCGTCAAAGCAGGGCAACTCCTACACCAAGGCAAGTGGCTCACCTGGGGCCAATTTCAGCAAAAATTTCTTCATCTGATGGGGAAATCATTGCAATGGATACCATTTCTTCCTAAGGAGGGAGGATTGATCCAGGTGGATATTTTTAGCAGTTTTTAACTTTTGGGGCCATTTTGAGGGCCTAAATGAAGGTTTTTCAGGATCGAGCTTCTCAATGATATCCAAAGTCTTTGATTGAGCCCCCAAATGAATATCCTCGATGATACCTTTCCAACGGTCTATCGTGTGCCTAAAACAAAGATCGTATGAAAAAGTTACGACCATGGGAAGTTGATGTACTTAACTTACCCAAACTGGGCCCACATGACTTTTGGCGCTTCATCTCCTAGGGTTAGGTTTTTGAATGTCTAGGGTTTTTGACATTCCTTTTTATTGTAAAAATGCCTTCAGAGCCTCATTGTAATGATCTTCTGGCGAATGACAGAAGTTGTCACATCTCTTCTCAGAGATAAGCCACCACCATTCTAGTAAGCTCGTTTTCTGCTGCATTTTACAGTTTCATCTTATTTCCTTATTGAATAGCAAACCAGTTTTATTGTATATCTATTATTCTGTGTGAATTATCTTTTAATAATTTGTATTCATTTCGTTCTACTCATAAAATCTAGATCACAAATTGAATGGATATATACTGAAATGATCCCCATTCTATAGAAAAAAGTTTCTTATGTCTATCTTCTGGTGTTATCCTAATATGATGATATCTTTAAAACCCATCTGTAAAAGAATAATATTATTGACCTCCTACATTTTACATCAATTCATCTCTAAATGGGGTAGTAATAGGATCATGTAAGCAAGCATCATTTAGTTTTCTCAAATCTTCACAAATCTCGATTCCCCCCTGCTACTTTTCCTACACCGCCATAGGACTAATCCATTCTGATTCTTCTACAGGTTCTATGACACCAACTTCCATCATCTTGTCAATTTCATCCTTCACTTTCTATTTGTATATTGGATTCAATCTATAAGGTCTATGTATTATAGGTCTATCTTTGGTCTTCAAGGGGATATTCATCTCTCCTAGTTCTCCTACTAATCCCTTCATCCCTGAAAATGTCACTGGGAACAAGTCATTGTATTCTTATAGTAATTATATGATTATTTCTATTGTTTGATTATCCCAATAATATCCAATGCTTGCAATCTATATATTTAATGGCACAACATGATATTTTGAATCTAGATTTGGACCTTCTATTTCCCTTTCTCCTTCAACTTCTAAGATCCGGATATTGCGCGGATTCTCCTCTATTGGATGTTCTTCTTATGAGACATGATAATAGTGTAGCAATTGTTTAAATGTCTATATATTTTGCTTCTGATATGTCAGAAATATTTCAAATTATGGTTCTTCAAATATTATGTCTCTTACCACATTCAACATTGTAGTTATCTATGTACTTTCATGCTCAAAGAAAAATGTAACTAGAAAATTTTGTTGTATCTCTTCCTAGTTTGTAGTTTCTCTACATTGTTCATGTTCTGTGTACCTGTTCTTTGGAATGCATTATAATGTGTGAATAAAATGGTGTGGCCATTCTTCTAGTGGTACTAATATCCATTGAACCATGCACATATCTATGTGTTCTTTAGGTTGTCCAATTCCATCATATTTCTCCTAATATCCATGCTCTTGCTCTGCGTCAAATCTGATGCACAGTAACCTTTTTCACTGAAACCAGTTGTTTATCTTCTCTTTGTTTGTACCCCACCATAAGGAAGGTGTAGCTTTCAAAGAAATATCTTCAACTTCTAAGATCCGGATATTGTGCGGATTCTCCTCTATTGGATGTTCTTCTTCTGAGACATGATAATAGTGTAGCAATTGTTTAAATGTCTATATATTTTTCTTCATATATGTCAGAAATATTTCAAATTATGGTTCTTCAAATATTATGTCTCTAACCACATTCAACATTGTAGTTATCTATGTACTTTCATTCTCAAAGAAAAATGTAACTAGAAAATTTTGTTGTATCTCTTCCTAGTTTGTAGTTTCTCTACATTGTTCATGTTCTGTGTACCTGTTCTTTGGAATGCATTATAATGTGTGAATAAAATGGTGTGGCCATTCTTCTAGTGGTA
>SNQJ01S0057079.1:37179-59488 GCA_010110895.2 Picea sitchensis
TCTTAGATTAAATCACTAGGGAAGTTTAAGGGTTTTGTAACGGGCCCATGCATTCCCACATGATCACAATCTAGGATAGTTTCAAAGCTTTCTTAGATTAAATCACAATAGGGAGTTAAAGGAATAGTAAAGGACCCACATGTTCACATGTTAGTTTCCTAGGGACTTTTAAATTACGTAAGGTTGTACCAAAGACATTTAGTTAATTAGGTAATCAACACTTGTAAGGACCAAGCGAAGTCCATATGCAGCAAGGTGACACCTAATTCATTAAAACATTGGCACACTTTCACTCATTCACACACAAAATTCACTTATCACTCACATATTTTTCATCTCGAAACGTGGAGGTTAAAGTAAGTTTCCTCCAAAGGGATTCCGAAACACCCGACCCTTTTCTTGACAAAACTATCCACTCCCATTTAATTTCAATGAGATTGGTTCATATCCCCAATCTCTCAAACAACCACATATAATTTTTTTCTAAAATCTCACTAAGTTTTCCTCCACAGGAGGTGCCAAAAGAAATCTTTTAGTCTAGGTAGGATTTCGGGGATAGGCATCCAAATAACTCCCCATTATCTGGTTCTCACATTTTCAAAACAATAGAAGTTGTCAAATACGGAACTATAAATCCTCCAAGTCAAGTGTTCCTAACACCATAAGGCAGGGAGATACCCATGAAGGGTTGAAGGCTGAGGTCCGGTTGTTCTGTGTGTCCCCCCTTGAGGCACCCACCTCTTGGATAGGATCCAACCCGTGACCCATTTATTAGGCTGAAAATCTAAATGTCACACCTTGACCAAGGTACCTAGTGACCAAATTTTAGGACATCTACCCAGGTGGAAATTGTGGGCTGCAATTGCACCTTGATCGGATTTTGTGTGGCTATTGGGAAATTTCTCCAGTTCTTTCGGGATATGTACCCTTTACCCATCATTATAATTGATTACTTCATCCTTCACTAGCTTCTCTTTCGGTGACTTCAGACCCCACTGTTGAGTACTATTAGAAGGTCCAGTGCTATTTGAGAGGAAGGATGTTACGTCTTTTAGGACACGAGCATTCGTTTTCTTTGATTCCCCATGCGGAGAAAACCCAATTATCCACATATATGCTTCTTTATCAAAACACTTTATGTATGATGCACTTCTGATTACATTTTGATTTAGATATATATTGTGTAAAGTTCAAAAATTGCAGCAAAACGCTCTTGTTTATTTATCACTCTCACCACCATTTGCACACATCCACTCAGCTAGTCGGACATCATAGGGGACCCACAGAACCCCCGTAGTTCCAGATGCTTGCTAAACCTCCCTCCTATTTTAGGGGGAGTTCCTAGTCTCACCAACTCATCGGCTCCACCTTCTCACACTCCTATGAGTGCCATTGTCTTAGGATCAATTTTGCTTGGTTCCACCTTACTTGGGTCCAATTCCCAAGGTCCACCATCCACTCACTCTCCTTCACACAGAAGCGGGGGGCCAACTTCCTCTCAAGGGGGAAGTACCAACCCACCTATCCCCCCTCAAGGGTTAGGTTCACAGAACACTCACACCATGGCTGGAACTAATCCTCTGCCACCTTTATAGATACCATACTTGGCCTCTCTCAACATACCAGATCTAAGAAAACTTACAAATGACCCTATATTGCATGACCCCACATGGCCTGCAATGCCTACAAAACTACCTTTAGATATCCCCAAGTTTGAAGGAAAGGCAGGAGATGACCCTGCCAACCATGTCATGACTTTCCACTTATGGTTCTCTTCCAACCACATTATGGATGATTCCATCCGACTACAATTATTTCAATGCACACTCACTAGCCCATCAACCAAATGGTATGTAGATGAAAAATCAGGGTCCCATGTGACTTTCGAGTCCTTGGCCAAAGCATTTTTTACCTTCTTCCAATTACCAATCCACCATGACAATGGTCTTGAACTACTCTCTAATTTTAAACAAACCTCAGCCAAACATATCGCTGATCACATTCAAGAGTGGCGTCGACGACGTAGTTTGTGCAAAGTAGAAACCACCAAATAATAGTGTCTTGACTGGTTTCTCAGATCACTTGTCTCTCTCCTCGGTAAATATGTGGCTTCCACCTTCCCTCAATCGGAAGAGTAAGCCATCAGTAAGGCTCAAAAATATGAACTCATCTATTCTCAATCAGGGTACTTGTACATAGTACTTCTTGATCTCCCAAAACTAGTACCATTCGGCCAAGATAAACTTGGGATGTCTCACTCAACAGACGGATTGATCAGTAACACCACGCACCACGCACCACAACCCCAACAACCACCAATGTATGGCACACCTCAATATCCATTGGCATATGGAGGAACCTCTTATTACTCTCCACCCCCTTATCAACAACCATAACCTGTTTCTCTTCCTCCATCCATCAGTGGACCACCACCGGCACCCCCAATACACCCACCTATACAGAGAAGTTTGGGTACTCCCTCTACCTCAGCTTATACTCTAAATACTAGCGAAAGAACCACACCTTCCTATGTACCTTATGGATCATCACCAAAAAATAATCCATACTTTCCATTTCCTGGCCCTCCCCAGCCCATGGTCCCACCATAAGGACACCCTCATGCTGGGGTGAATTTTGTTCAACCCTCTCCCATTCAGCAATATCAAAATTTCGAACAGCTAAATACGACAAATCCGACCCATCAGTCGAATAATGCCAAAACGAAAGGAAAAAAATGGAACAATAACAACCGAGGTCAAGGCGGGAATCACCCCCAACAGAACAAACCTACTGGGGGCAACCAGAACCAAGGGAATCAAAACCCCCAAGGGGGAAAAAAAAATAGACGTCAAGGGAAAAATAACAATAATCTTTGAACCAACTTCCCTTGCGCCCTTTGCGGTGAGCTTGATCATTATACTCATCATTTCCCCCAAATCGTTGATTTTAAATGGATGAAAGACTCAGTGAATGAACCACATACTCCAACACTGCCTGCCCCTCAGTAGGCCCCACAACAATACATGTAACAACCAGCCCCATCCGTGCTGCAAAACCCCATTCCACACTAGGGTGTGATGAACACCGAACATAACGTGCAACCTACCCAATCATGGTTGGGACAATATCTCAATCCAAACAACCCTGCAGATCGTACTATCCTACTCACCAGTGAGGAAGAAGTCCTTCTGCAAACATGTAGTCGTCAATACCAGGCACCCACTGAGTCTCCTCCCATTCCCCCATAAACACTCCCAGCATCAATGAGAACCCTTTCGATGATCCCTCGCCCTAACGCGGAAACACCTCTTCACATCCCTCGCATCCCATTACGCAAGAATGTCCACAACCCGCAGGATAGGGAAACTCATAATTACAATTTGGTCAATGACTTAGCACAATCCTCGGCTACCATGTCAGTCTTAGAAGTCCTTCAAACTTGTCCTACTCATTTCAAATCATTACTTTCCACCTTGGGGGTAGTCGACCCCATAGATACTCAACTCATTACATTTGATCTCGATAGTGGAGAGCCTTGTCTCCTCGCTCTCATCGCTTTTCAAATACCAGTGAAAATTTGGAACATCATCGTTCATCGGTGCATCATCGATGAAGGCACATCCACATGCATCATGTCCAAGTCAGTATGGCAGAAACTTGGTTCCCTCGAACTCATACCATCTGCCATTACCTTAAGAGCTTATGACGGACGACCATCTTCTCCCAAAGGGCTCTTCCAAAATGTCCCTGTAGAACTAGGGGGCAAGACCATTCTCATCGACATTGAAGTTACCGATGCCCCACTCGATTACAATATCTTGTTCGGTCGTAGCTACATGTACGCTATGAAGGTAGTTGCCTCTTCCATACTTCGAACCATGATGTTCCCCCATAATGGGAAAGTCATAACAATTGACCAAGTTTCACATTATGAGCCTAACCCTTCTTCCAACATCGATAACATTCTCCCCCTCATCCACAGTAATTCTGAAGCATACCCCCTCATCGAAATGGGTCCTAGAATTTTCAAAGACCCATCATTGTTAGGAACTTACCATGGGGCACCACCGCTCCTTCATCCTTCCAATTAGGTATGTGTCATATCATCCAAAGGAGCTGACCTTGAGAATACCGTTCCTCCCAGGGAGGCTTCTCTCATATCTGACATCCCATTAGTCGCAGAGCCCCTCCCTCACGAGCCTCCTGCAAACTCGTCGACTCCACCAGTTCACGATTTCACCTCTCCCCAAGGCCATATCCCAGTTTGGGAAACAATTCCCAAGCCATTACTCAAATCCCCTTCTTTTACCCTCCAACAGGCGTATAAGCTTTCCAAGTAGCCACAATGCTTACTCTCCCTAATATGGTGTTGGAAATCCCAGTTTGGTATTTACATCCACCAGAGATGGTTCCTCAACCATCCCTTCCCCACCAAATAGAAGGAATCTAAATGATGATTCCCATACTCACTCCCACCATACCCTATACACCCCCACTCACTAACCGCCCTACCATAGTTGGGGGTAGGCAAAAGAAGAAGGAGCCCATAGCTCCACTTCCCCCATGCGTTCAACCTCCTTGCACGTTATGTGAGAAAGATGGACACCCAACCAACAAATGCCCATCTCTACCGGAATTATATAACCTAATTCAACTTAATCAAACACCATCATCGTTCGTCACTTTAGCAAGTACTGTCACTACCTCCCCTAACGAAAGTAACAAATGGTTGTGAACCAAATTTGCTTGCGCCATATGTTCAAAATATGGCCATTATACACACCATTGCCTAGTGATACCTCGCTTCCGACATAAATTAGTAGCAGTACACCAAAGCTTCCAGCACGAGCCCAATCCAGCTACATCATCCTTACCAAACATCACTGACATCCATTATGTCACTACTTCAGTCAACGAACGTATGAGATGCCCTTGCTCTCTATGTGAATCCTTAGATCATTTTACATACCAATGTCCTATGATCATTTAATACAGGCAACACCAATCGACCCTGATTCAAACCCCTGCACCCCCTATAGAATTGATGATTAACCTTACCTCATCACTAGAGATTCTTCATGTTATTTCTCCTGAACCAGAAGCACTCTCGCTTCCTCCGTGCTTTTTGGATGACTTACACGAGGATTTACCCCCAAATCCCCCCAATTCTCTCGTTCATTTCCCCATGGAAATTTTCCATCCAACTACCATTAGTACTCCCCAGTACCTTGATATTTGGTTTATGCCAAGTGAACCATTGCAATCTCATTGCATCATTCCCCCTGCTTCTTCATCACTAGAGGATAACCACATGGCGACAATCACCGATATCACTCTTTACGATCCCTTGTATTCCCAACAATTTTACTGTGACGAGGACATACTCGAGGAATTAACTACCCCCGACTACCCATGGGATGTGCTACACCACATAACACTCTTCTTTTCATATGAAGCCTTCAAGCCTGCTAACCAACACCCCATATACACAGTCGAAACCAAGGATTTTATCTCATCAGGGCATATCGACTGGTTCAACAACCCTATCCCTACCCCTGATGCTTTTGAGGAAGGCAACATGGCCAACATTTCCCCTACCATCAAAATCGATATTTTCATCAGAAATGGAGTCGTAGAGGAAATCACCATTGGTGCCGCATGTACTCCTCAAGAAATCACCACCTACAAAGACCTCTTCCAAGAGTACCGAGATATTTTCACCTAGTCATATACAAAGATGCCTGGCCTTGATCCCTCTATTGTCGAACATCGCATAGAAACCTGGCATGATATCACACTGGTGTGCCAAAAACAATGACTACTACACCCATCCAAAGCAGTGGCCATCAAAGACAAGCTTGACAAATTACGAGCAGCGGGGTTCATCTACCCCATTGCCTATACCTCATGGGTTTCCAACCCTATACCCATTAACAAAAAACAGGGCACTATCTGTGTATGCACAGACTTTCATGATCTCAATCACGCCTGTCCCAAAGATAAATTTCCAACGCCTTTCACCAATCAAATTATCGATGACTGCGCAAGCCACGAGCTTTATCCTTCATGGACAGTTTCTCTAGATATAACCAAATCCAAATCTACCCATCTGATCAATACAAAGCCACATTCACCACCCCTTGGGGTACTTTCACATATTGTGTCATGCCTTTTGGCTTAAAAAACGCTGGCGCAACTTTCCAATGGGCTATGACATATATTTTTCACAATCTGGCTCATATCATCCTCGCATACTTGGATGATCTCACAACTCGATCCAAAAAATGCACCCAGCATCTGGATGATTTATGGATCATCTTTCAACGATGTCGTCAGTACGACATCCGCTTGAACCCCCTCAAGTGTGTGTTATGCGTCAATGTCGGGCGTCTCCTAGGATTCACTGTTTCCCAAAGAGTTATTACCGTAGACCCCCTCAAAGTCTAGGCCATCACAAAAATTCCACNCCCCCCCCCAGAATTTACGCCAACTCTAGAGCCTACAAGGAAAAGCTAACTTTCTACAACGATTTGTCCTAGACTATGCCACTCAAGCACATGGTTTCCTTCGCTTACTATGCCACAACATCCTATTTCATTGGGATGAACATTCCTAACAAGCATTTGATGATCCTAAAATGGCACTCTCTAACGCCCCGTTAATTAGTTCACCCGACTATAATCATGACTATATCCTCTACATATCAGCATCATTTGTCTCAGTAGCAGGATTTCTCATTCAAATTGGTGATGACGATCCTGATCATGTCATTTACTACATTAGTAAAAACCTCTCAGGGCCACCCCTGAAGTATAATCACAAAGAGAAATTAGCCCTTGCATTCATCCTTGCAGTCCAGAAACTGCGCCATTACATTCTACTTCGCATGACTAAATTCATAGCAGATTCCAATCCCATGCAATACTTGCTCAGTCGTCGGCAATTTAATGGCAAATTTTCTTGATGGATCGTTATCCTTCAGGAGTACAATCTCGAATTTTCAACACCCAAGAGAAAGAAATCTCTCATCCTCGCCGAACTTGTCACGACCTTCCCCTCTGATACTACCAGTGCCCCTGTCAATACCGACTTCCCCAACGAACATCTCTTTTATATCGCTTCAGATGATCCTTGGTACGGTGACCTCCTCATCTACCTCTGAACCCAAAAGTTTAGTAACCACCTTTCACGAGATTATTGTCGTCGTATTCACCACCAGGCCCCTAGCTATCTCCTTATCAAAGATATCTTATATCAACGGGGGTCGACACCATACTTCGTCGATGCTTGACTATTGATGAGGCCGATAGAGTCTTGAACGACTGCCATAGCGGCGTGTGCGGGGGGCATCTTTCGGGGATGTCCATTGCTCAGAAAATCACCCGAGTAGTTTACTTCTGGCCTACATTGTTTCACAATTGCATTCACTCCGTGAAGCGATGCAATAAATGTCAGCTTTACACCAACAAAGAACGAGCACCACCTGCTCTTCTCCACCCAGTCATTATTGTCGGCCCCTTTTGTAAATGGGGCATCGACTTCATGACTTGTAACCCACCATCCAACAATGGACACAAATACATTGTGGTTGTAGTCGATTATTTCACAAAGTGGGTTGAAGCCATGCCTACCTTCAACAACACCGCTGACACTGCAGCATGTTTTTTCTTTAATCACGTTATATCCCGCTTTGGAATACCACTCCAACTAGTCTCTGATCATGGGAAACATTTCGAGAATAAGATTTTCATTGAACTCTCATATTGGTTAGGATTCTCCCACAAGTTTTCCTCACCATATTACCCACAGGTCGATGCAGTTAACAAGGTCCTCAAGACCATGTTACAGCACATGGTTAACAAACATAAGACCAATTGGCATCATATGTTATTTTTCACGCTATGGAATTATCGTATAGCCGTAAAAATGGCCACTGGTTTCACACCATTTCATCTAGTCCATGGAGTCGAGGCCACTCTTCCTATCGAGTGTGAAATCCCCACCTTACGCACCACAATTGAGCTATTACCCGACAACACTCCAATGAAGCAGCGTTTGCTGAACTTAGAGTCCCTGGATGAAGATCGTCGATCTTCATTACAGAACAATGAGGTAGCCAAAAAATGGTTAAAGGCCACCTTTGATCGCCATGTCAACCTTCACTCATTTCAAGAAGGCGACCTCATCCTTGCTTACAATATTGCTCACGATACCCTCATTCATGGCAAATGCGAGTCACTATGGCATGACCCCTACATTATCCAACATTGCCTCACCAAAGGCACATACATCTTGGCTCCCCCCGAAGGCCTCTCTCTTAAAGAACCCATCCACGGGCTATACTTAAAGAAATTTTACACCTAAGTGTAGCCATTCTACATTAGGTTAATTCTTTTTATAGTGTTTTTAATATTTTTTCCATACCTCACATCTAAACTATCATTTGTGTTATTGAAAAATGCTTCCTCCATCGGCCTACCACATCGGTTACGATGACGGCGCTAGTCGTTAGACACAAAATCTCACTTCGATAGCTTGGGCCCTCTATACCCCCTCAGATGAACTGCTCCACTGCTCCACTATACCCGAGTACACTGTCATCATTGGCCTCCTCACCGATGCCAGCCATCATTGTATTCTCCACCTTAGCATATTACTTGACTCCCAACTAGTCGTCCTCCAGCTCAACAATGTGTATTGTGTACATGATCCTTGCCTTTTTCGCAAATACCTTCAAGTTAGACTTTTATCTCGACATTTTGATTTCATTACATTTACACATATTCCAAGACAATTGAATCAAATCACAGATAACCTAGCTAAAATTATACTATATTGCCATATATCACATCAAGATACTTTTACACACACATAAACCATCAAGAGTCTATCACAACACATATAAGATTAGACATCATAAATAACACTAAAAAACACACATGTAAAGATCACAACGACCCAAAAATGTATTTCCATGTATATATATATATATATATATATATATATATATATATATATATACCAGTGCCATCAAAATGTTTACATACACATAGAATACATCATATACAAAATTCGCAGGCCAGTGAAGCACCTCGGTCAAAAACTGGTGTCACTACACCAAAATGGGCTCACTAGCCTATATAAAATATACAAAAATGCACAGAGAGACACTCAAGGTGCCTCTAGAGCATCGCCTCCTGCCCCTCCCTCAGGCGTTGGTGCCCCACCCACTATCGGTCCCTCCAGACCTGGAGGTAACTGCCCGGTCATCGCAGCACCTGCTATTGCTACTTGCCGAACCACGATCTGCCACATCAGTGGAACTCCAACACACTGCTCCAGGATGCCCTCGTCTTAGATACATGACCACATGCCCTCAGACACTCCCTGGAGCACCATCTCCAAGCGGCAGCGAATATCCTCAAAATCTCCCCCGACCTCCACCGGAGGAGCATGTGATGGCCTGGCACCAAGGTCATCAAAGCGACGTCTCCTAACCTCTCTCTCATCACCAGCTGGTCTCGCCTTAACGTCCTTGTGCTGACGTCTCTCTCCTACAAGAGGCTCTCTCCATAGTGGTATCACTGGCTCCTGACGAGCTGGTGCTCTCACCATCTCAACCTCATGCCCGCGAGGTCCCACATCTGCACATACAAACAACCAAACGATAGTATCAGCATCTATACAAAATACACATGTCATACTATCTCAAAAATCAAATATATCAAAATCACAAACATACCTCGGTGGTCGAACACCTCCCATGGAGGTCACACCATATCCGGATCACCTCGGAAATCCACTCCACAATATGAATACTGTAGTATGATCTGCGACTTTTTCTGCCACACCTGTGCTAACTCGATTGTGAAAAAATGGCCACCCTCACCACCACCGCGGCGAACAAAAATTGTCGACCACCGCATCATCCACGGCTCTCGCGCACCATGTGCACCAAATAAAACTCTAGGGTGCAACATCGACACTCTCTCCAAAAACTAGGCCACCAAGATGGACCCAAAGGAAAAATCCCCTGAGTCTGTAGTCTGACACCTGTCCAGCTGCCCTACCATCTTGGCATGCAGCATCAAGCACTAGGAAAAATGATCTCCTACCAGTGCCCTCCCCATAATCCTTAGCTAACCACCACTGATCTGCTGATTCACAAGGGACCCATATACCCTCACAATCATCACTGCTACATAGCGATGAACTAAAGCGTCCATAGCCCCGATGCTCACTACGAAGCCTGAAATAAAGTTCTCTCTAGAACAATACCTCCAACCTAAGGTAGCCAACTACCCATCCCCAGATAACACGGGCTCCACCGATAGGGGCATCCCCCGAAAAGGGAGCCCAGTCAGAAAATACACATCCTCCACCACACTGAAGGCTAGCTACTCTGCCTGCACCATAAAACAATGCAAATCCAGACTCCACATCCTAATAAAAAACTGTAGAAGATACTCCTGAGCCCGTATCAATGGGCACTCGAAGAACTTCAGCAACCCACGGGCTGCCAAAGTGGCACGAACCCCTTGCTCCTGAATAGCCACGGCATCCCTCAACTGTGACCAGTCCCACTCTCGCCTGTGGACCAACATCATACAAATGATCGCCTACAACCACATAAATACAGTCCTAGATCAGCCATCTCGAACATAAACACATTAAAATCTCCAAAAAATATGAATTTTGCACCCATCAGCCTTGCCCCCAAGGCGCGGTTGTTTAACCCATAGGCGCGCACATATGCGTGTCTATTCATCCCACAGGCATGCACATATGCTTGCCTGTTCACCCCACAGGTGCACACACATGCACTCTTGTTCATCCCACAGGCACGCATAAGTGTGCGCATATCTTCCATACAGAGGCACCTCCATGCACCCCTATCATGAACACAAGCATGCATCATAATGCGCCTGTCCACTACACAGCCGCACACCCATGCACAGTTGTGTAGAAAACAGGCATGCATACCATGCACGCCTTTTCCCCCCCTATGGGCGCACCCATGTGCAGATATCCGGATAACAGGCGTGCACCCATGCTCGCATATTTCTGGATCTCTTGCACATTGGGGGGCCCACACCCATAAAAACCCCTGTATGACCCTCCATACAGGTCCTGCCCAGAAATTGAAAACCTACTTCTATGCAGGATGATAAGACTACTAACCTAAAGCTCGTTGGTCCTGAATTGGCTGCCTCATTCTCCCGGAATCTCCAAATCTCCTCTGAATACCTCTCGTCCAGTCACTCTGATAGCAAGTACAAATGAGATGGCAATGTGGGCCCTACAACTATATATATCCCTTTTCGCCAAACTTCCAAACCCCATTCCGGGAGTTCTGGGTGTCCATTTTTTGATCCATCTTCAACCACGGGAGCATCATCCCGTCATATACATCAAGACAGTCCCTGGGCAATTTTTTATCCTTAGCCTCCGGGGCACCATTTTTTCATACCCCGTCCAGGTACGCCTGCTCATGCTAAAAATTATCAAATACATGTTTGTATGTTCGATTCTCTTCAGATATTGTTCATGTCGGGTATTTGGTTTTAATGTGTACAGGTACTTGGTCATCATACATCAGCGCAACCCCTTCCGGTATATAATCAACACTGGCATGTAATCATTCCCTATGAATCTCAATTGCATCTCTAGTCACACCCTATGAAATTCACCTTTAGGGTCCCCATATCCGGCTCTATAGTATCGCCACCTCCTTTTCATTTTGGGTACTGTCACCCAGTAGCACTCTCCACCACATGATTTGTCCCATTCATAGCACCCCTTGGAACTTTGACACTCATGTTGTTTTTCAACCCTTTAGGGATGGGAGTCCCGATAGTCTTACATCATGTCGTAAATCATCCACATACTCCTTCTCCTCATTTTGCTAGCTTTCCCAATGGACTCCCAAGTTATCTCTTCACGTTTCTATTTTGACTACACCTCCACAGTATCATTAACCCTCCATGTCATCCACAATCAGTTTTCCCATCCGCAAATTTCCCTCCATTTCATCTATCTCATACAGAAACCCACCAATGGGGCCCCCAACCTCCACCAGTTCTCCAAGCAAATTATGCCCTAACCGACCCAACCATATTGCATTGGGGCACCCATTTCTGTATTTGTACACTCATCCCAAATTATTCTTTATTCATTTGGTACTTGTAAAAATCCTTTGTTTCCAGCATTTATATATCTTTTGTCGCCACCTTTGGTGACCTTCTTCCCTTTTTAGAAAATGCAACCCATGTCGCCCTTGGTTGGTGGACTCCTTATCATCTACTCCCATTGACATCGCCCATATACTCCAAGTATCCCACAGGCCATCTACCTCAGCTCTATGAGCTTGTTCACTTTGTCCTGCCTCTAGCACAACTTATCCCCCGTCGTTTTGTCCCCCTGACACTCGACCTAGTTGATCGGTTGCGGCCACTTATACTTCACATATACCCCCAACCAAGGGCAATCTCGAGTCTTCATACATATTTCCTTCTTCCATGTACCTCCTCAGTTCCTAACCTCACTTCATAGATTTCTCGAAGCCCTTTGCTTCTTGGATTCGCGTCCCCCTTTTGTCGACGTCAACACAGTTTCTAGAAGGGAGACAGTATATTGACTCTCATTTCCTTTCCAATGAGAGGTCTCGGACAACACAGGGAGAACCATAATTGCTCCCTGTTGTCGTTGACCCCCATAACATTCAACTTCAACACTTTCTCATGTTACAGTGGGTCTTACTTTGCGACTATTGTAGTTGTTTCTTATATCCACTGAAGACCTCTAAACTTGGTTGGGCTATCAATGCCCAGAGTGTCCATGATACTTCTTACAAGTATCTTTGCCTATTGTTCAGAGTATGTTCCTCACCAGACTCATCCTCTGCCTTTATCATAACCACCCCTGAGGGCGTTGTAGTGATCTACATCAACACACAGTTTCAGTTACTATACAAACCCTTCTTTTTGAGTTACATGACATGAGCATGGGACATTCCTGCCTCGTTTGTACACAATTTATTTTACCCACCTTATGGAAGGTTGGGTCCTACAGGTTCCCTTCTCCCTCCAACGGGTCACTCTTGATACTCTCACTATCACTCTTTCTTACAACGACACTCTCAGTAGAAAACATTGATGAATTTCAGCTATATGTATGCTCCTAACCTCATCCAGCAGGGGGCATCTGTTATCACTAAAATTTCGTCTGCAAATGGTTACAGGAATCCAACATCTTCAAATAGTTATGAGGTCACCCATGGACCAAAATTACCAAAAATCATTTCCAAAAGGTCCAAAAACTATACGACCAATGATAAAATTAAGGTGCGCTATGACTACACAGGGTGGACGCGCACATGCGCGAACCAGAAGCGCACGAAAAGTGCACATGCGCACGATGCACGATTGTGGTCGCTAAAAGTCCCGCACACCTGAGAACAACGCATTTATGATATTGGTCAGCCTCCCACCCACTTATGGTTCAGCTTCCAAGTTGATTTGACATCCAAATCTTGGCTGGATCCGACTGAGTGGCTGGTCAAAGACCTAAAAATGCCCTAAACAACCCCTTTTCACACTTGAAGATGGTTGCACAATACCTCAAAGTGGTGCTATAAAACAAGGCCATGGGTGCACTACATTTTCAAGGAATTCATTTGCAAGGTTATGCTGCTACTATTCTCTTGGGGAATCCTCTTTTATCATCAAGAGCATACTAGCATCATTACATTTGGGCAATCCATCTCACCTCTTGAGTGGATTAGCTTGGGATTCTTTCACCATTTCTTTCAAAGTTGTAAGAAGAGGTTAGTTGTGGGGGTCCAAGAGCCCTCCCTTGGAGGAAGAAGGGACCCAAAGTCCTCTTTCTTCTTGGTGTTTTCTTTTCACTAATATAATCCTTTCCATTGGTGACATGAGTCTTATTTATTTTTTGTTCTTATGTCCTTATGCTCAATAGTTTAGTTGTTCTTTCATTTCTTAGTTTAATTCTTAGCTTAGTCTTTTATGTTTCTTTTTCTAACCCTTTCCTTTACAATTGTCTTGCTTAGCTAACCCAACTAAGCTTGTAAGCACCTCTGTTTTGCTCATTTAGGTGACAAAAGAGGCGCAACACTATGTTTTCATTCAACCCGAATTCTCTACTTGTTCTTCTCTTCTTCCAGACCTGATTCACCGTCTTTACCCCTTCTTCCCTAGGATGACATGTTTCTAATACATTTTTCAATATTTGTAAAGAGTTTATGTCATTCAAAAAATTTACACAAGTTCCCAAAAAGTTTATTAAGTTACTTACTTTCTCTGAAGGATTCTCTTTGTTGGTATGATCAAATAATGGAGGCATGTCATATATTGGTATCTCATCTACTGGATTTGTTCCATAAGTCGATGCAATATTTTCCTTCGAAATATCCTACCTAGCCTCCTTAAATATCCCCTTCTCTTTGTGCACATCAAACTTTTGTTCGGGTGTTGTATTCTTCCTGACCCACTGGTATTGATCCTGATCCTTCTTTGTTGCATCTTATCTTGTCTTGTCTCCACCTATAGTAACTATGTTGATCTTCGTCCCATCCTCTTCTTTATTTTCTATCGCAATCCATTGCACGTTCTGATTGTTCTAGTTCCTCTTGTCGTGTATTTTTTTCAACAATGTCAGACAATATTTTGTTTCATGGTCTGTTGCATGACAATACATACATTTCATAGGTGGTTGTGGAGAATCTTTGGCATAGTGCCCTAGTTTCTGACAATTATGGAAAACTATTGTTCCTTGACTTCCTCCAAATCCTCTTCATCCACAAACTCTTCCTCTAAAGCCTCCTTTGATACCTTGATTATCTCCACACAGTGTATTGTACCGAGGTCCTTTATTATACTATGATTGGTCATTATTGTACTGTGGTGGCATTGCACATTGTTGTGTGTTATTATATTTTGGTGGTGCTCCAAATTGTTGCACATTGTTGTATTGTGGTTGTGGTTGAAATTGTTGTGTAGGAATATATTGTGGCTATTGTGCATTGTTATACTATGGCTCTATTGAGCGCTCAACACACCCTAAAAGCCTTATGAAATTTTTTACTTTTTGGGTACCACTTGTTTTTCTTTGACTATCTGAATGGAGTTCACTATGGGGGGGGGTGGTTTATTTTGTTAAAAGAAAACTTGTGTATAAAAGAACTTAACATTCTAATTAAGAATCTGCAACTGACATTATCAACTAACGCACTTTTATTCAACGTCAAAAAAATTCAAACAAATAAGTGGTCATTCCGTTACACTAATCATTGATCGTCGATGCACCATAGGCATCGGTAGAAGGCAGAGTTATCTTGCGTGAGTTATTCACCACAAAGTTTCAATAGATAGACGATCCCCATCGGTGTCGGCAAAGTACGGAAGGGTTAGACATTGATAAAATCCATAAACAACCACTGATAGTCGATGACCGATGTTCTTTCTCGGGGTCAGGGGAAATTCAGAAGGGTTAAAACAATCGATTTTCTCTGCAATAAACATACCATCAATCACCGACCCCCGATACACTTTCGACTGCGGGAATGTTTTGAGAGAGTCAATCTGGGAGAACTTCGATAGGTTTATCGTCGATATCCGATCCTTGATAGTTTTTGGCATCAAAAATATAGAATTAGGTCTTAGAATGTTTATCTTAAGAAAATTCTTGATTCTGAATAACATGGGTAGACAAGGACGTCGGTCTCGAGTGCCATGTATATTTGTCGCATAGGGGTGACGTACGACAAGGTTTCATCTCGATTCATCTTAATTTTTCCTGTGTCCTAGTCACACCTCCAAGTCAGCCTTGCCATGTCATCTCTATATGGAAAGATCATTTTGCGTCAGAGATTTTGCAAGGAGATATCAATGGAAAATGTTCAAATCGAAATCCCAGCCCCCGACTCGCCAACTGGACTAGTGAAACGATGGGACGTTTTCGACATAAGATATGATCAGATTCTAACATTTAATAGACCATTTAATGCTTCATCCCTCATTTGTTTCTACCTCATGCATCGATTGAACAACAACAATTTGAAATCTCCGATAAGCCACGTTACAACCCGCACCCACGTCATCAACCCACGTTCATTGTAAAAGGTAACCATTTGAGAAATAATAAAAGAAGTATCTATAGGAAGTGGACCTAGAGAGGTAGCCCAATTTTGGTGAAATTCATTTTCTCCAACTTGTGTATTTGATTATATTATTGTTGTTCATTTCAAGTGCATTTATATGCAAGTCATTTATCATTAAAGTATAATTGGCTAGACAAGTATTTCACATGTAATTTGCAAAGCTGTCAAGTGATCATTTTATTTTGAAGATCAAGTAGATGTATATGTGTATTTTAAATTATCAGCAACTAAGGATTTTTCGGATCAATCTCCACCCCTAGGATCAAGATTTCATATAGTCTACATCTCAAAGAAAAATCCTTGTACTTTCTTCTCCTCATTATGTTGACCCACACCCTCAGACTCCTAGAAGATCAAATTCCTATGGATGGTTATGTTAAATGATTCTCTAAATTCCATTGGCATTTTGTCTCATCCATGACCAATAGACCATATGCATTCCACTCCATCACTCATTCACCCCTCCAAGTCAGCCTTGCCACGTTATCTCTATATGGAAAGATCATTATGCGTCAGGGATTTAACAAGGAGATATCAACGGAAAATGTTCAAATCGAAATCCTGGCCCCCGACTCACCAGCTGGACTAGTGAAATGATGGGATGTTTTCAACATAAGATATGATCGGATTCTAGCATTTAATAGACCAGTTAATGCTTCATCCCTCATTTGTCTCTACCTTGTGTGTCAATTGAACAACAACAATTTGAAATCGTCGATAAGCCACGTTAAAACTCGTGCCTGCATCATCAACCCACGTTCATTGTAAAACGTAACCATTTGAGAATTAATAAAAGAAGTATCTATTAGAAGTGGACCCAAAGAGGTAGCCCAATTTTGGTGAACTTCGTTTTCTCAGACCCCTCAAACTCCTAAAAGATCAAATTCCTATGGATGGTTATGTTAAATGATTTCCTAAATTCCATTTGCATTTTGTCTCATCCATGACCAATAGATCATATGCATTCCACTCCATCACTCATTCACCCCTCCAAGAGACCCACCCTGGGGGCCTCCTCCCTGTTGGATTTCACCACTCTAGCCACATATCGAATATTTTTTTGGTTTCATGCTCAGGGAACCTGTCTCCTTGTCTATAATGTATCCATATTGTTTTATTCATTAATAATAAAAAAACACCAAAACACGAAAAAAGTTTAAAAAAACCAAAAATGATCGAAACACCAACACTTGCACCATCTTGTACAATGGTATCTCTTTCAAACTCAATAGAAATTTGTGTCACTCTTTATTGAAGAACTTTCACTGAGTTACTCGTGCTTTCAATGATTCTAGTTGTCTACAACACCTACCATATCATAGTACCTATCATTGTGATTCTTAGAATCGCATTCATTAGCTATATTTATATTATCTCTGTGTATCCTTAGTACCAGTCTATCATACATCAATAATTTGGTTATTCCATAACATCATGTCATGTTGTGTCTAGTTATTTTTTACCATTACCCTTATCAACCATCATTTCTTCTCTTCCCAAGGGAATTCTTGAGTCTCGTCCTCATTTTCCAAAATTTTTCTATCATTATCAAAATCCCCCCCCTTTATAGTTTTTTACTTGGCGTATCCTTTATTTATCCCAAGGGACCGCTTGTCCTTCACTCTTGCATCTTCACTCTTATTGACACCAACTCATATTATTCCATGAATGTTGTTGTATATTTGTTCCCATTTTCAACATTCATGGTGAACCATAGACTAAATAGAGAGAGTCATCATTCCTCTTTTCTTCAGTCTCCACCCCCCTCCCAATGTTTGACGCCAACTAATTATCACATTGGGGTGGGTCATATATTACAATGGTTACAGTGTCCAATTCCAATTGAAGACAACTGGGCTTGTATGACCATTAATTCCCTTGAGTGGGATCTCTCTTCACATATCTCCCTACAAATTCCAATTCTCGTTAGTGAGCAGTACTCTGCTATTATTGGAACCCATGTGGGTGGCACATGTTACCACATAAAGGAGAAACTGTTATCACCTCAATTTTGATCACAAAATACATTCAAGCGATTGTTGAAAAACATCATCAATTGGCAAGAATACAACATAATAAGGTTGTCGCATGGCTACTTTACTTCACCTCAAAGAGAAAGAGAAAAATAATTATAAAGTGGGCTTTTATATACACTTATGTAGCTTGTACGCAATGACACTCGTGCAACTTACATGGAATTTCCTTTGAAATCCATGCAAGTTTGTTCACGTGAGTGAGCATGACCCATTTAGTGAATTTAAGGATGGATACCTAACTTAGGTGGATCTATGTTGATGTATGGGATAAATTTGAGCTCTCATCCCATTTATAAAGAGTATTTTGGCCTCCCAAAGTCCCTTTAAAGCATTGGGTTCTCCATTTTCAATGAAATTATTTCACATTGGAACTATTTCTTCAAGAGGTACAAAATTTCTCTATAAATTAAATCCATGGGGTAGCATTTGAACAAGAGAATAAATGCAAGGTTATTTTGTAATAATGATATTGGATATCATATGTATTTATCTCTAATATCTATTATTCACTACCCTCATGTTTGTTTTTTTTCTTCCTCAAAGAACAAAGGCTTCTTCATTCACCATTGTTAGAGAAGAATTTCAAGAAGAGAAAACACCAATTCAGACAAGAGCGATGGAGCCAATTTCCATCCAAACATTCTTCCCAAGTGATGTTATTCATGTTCATTCCTTTCCATTGGACTAATGTACAAGTATTATTGTTTCTCTCCAAGTTTTTATGTTTGAATGGTATCCATGTAGTTTAATTTGCAATTTCATTGAATGAATTCTATATTGCTTTGCTTTTATGCAAGAATACTCTTGTGCTTGTCCCATGACTAACACTTGTCTCTTGTTTAGATTACAAACTATCTTAACAAATTGGATTTTTCTCACCAATGAAAGAAAATCCACAACACGGCCACTATCATGACTACTACTATCTCCACCTAAGTTTGATTGATTTGTGTTAGAATTATAATGTAAATCAATAGAATCAAGTACCTTATTATTTAAAAATGCTTACGGTGTGGCTAGGGATGGGTAATCGCCACTAGCATTAGGTAGCACTATCTTTGGTTGGGCCACTTATGTTTATTTGAAAAACTTGAGCATATCAACAACAAAATATTATGATTTTGCCTCACCTCCTATGCTGTTATTCTCAATCTCCTCATATTCAGGTTGTAGCAATACTCCTTCCAAAGGAAACTCTCCTTCATCGATATGTATTGTTGTGTCTATCTAGACTCATTTCTAAATTGGTCCTTTAGATCCTAGTGACCCTCCTTCAACTCTCACCTATCTCCTTAGAATCCCTTACAAAACTAAGTCTCCCTCTCAAAACCATGATCTAGCTATCTCTCCTTGTCTCTTCATCTTCCACAAATCTTTAGCCTCCCTTAACTACTCCCTTAATCATTAATATCCTTTTTCATTTGTGTGCTTCTCTTTTACACTACTTTCAACTAATTCATCTACCATTTATTTATGATTTCTACCCTTCTTAAAGTACATTCATCCCTTCTTCAATATTTTTCTCCCCCCATTGTATTATATATAATAACCTCTTAGCATCAACAATGCCATGCCATCCACCCCCTAGTGTAGGGTATCTACTTGGCCATATTGGTAGGTTCAAAAGGTACCAACCCCTCTTCAACTAGTAGCTTCTTTATCCAAAGAGGGATTTCTTAGACCAATATCTTGCATGCTCCATTTTTAAACTCTATTTATTATTTTGAAAAATACTAGCAAGATTTCACATAAATTCTACTATGTGCCCTTCAATGGTAGTCTACACCCAAAACTCAACTACATGGGACCTAAGATTATGATCTAAATGATGAGCACAAGTAGCTTCTAAACATTCCACTCTACCACCCCTCTTTCTCTATTTAAATATTTAGGTGCTTGCTCAAGCCACTTTATCCTTTTGTATAATCTTATTGGGAAATCAACCAACAAAACCTCATAATAATATCTACTATGGATCTTGTATAAACTATGTCTCTAACCATTTGAGGTTCTACCCATGAAACTCTGCTTCTTGTGCTACAAAATCTTCAAATTTATTTTCCCTCCAATATTGTAGATTTGACCTAAAGAAAAACCATAGATTCATCCTACAAGTATCCCTCTCAAAGTGTAGGTCTTGACAATGGACCATTTGATAAAAAAATTGATACCCAAGGTTCTCTCGAGGTGTCCAACAAAGGTATTTATTGTAGTCTATCATGTTACCATTTTCAATCCCCCCAAAAATGGAAGGTCTCATTGAAAGCATAGTCGACAAATTTAATGATGGAGGGTGGGATTGTGAGATGGAAAGTGGTTCATTTTTTTTTTGTAATTTAGTTAATATATTAGAACCTTCTTGGAGAAATTACAATTCGGTGGTCTTGCGTGTCAACAGTGACCAGCTGGGAAACCACTATTGGCACGAGTCTGAGAAAGAGTGACACTTGTCCAAAAATTGAGTGTGACACTTGTCTTTCTTTGTCATCCAAAAAATATATCATGCCATGCAGGGCGACGGTCTGTCTGCAAGTGAAAAACTACAAAGCTTCGCTGAGAGAAAGTTGACTATAAACTAGACTGAGCTAGACATGGCAGATTTTAAAAACTAGAATCAAGAAAACATAAACAAAATAAATCTAAAAAACTAGAACAAATTTTGGGCCTGCAAAGGATTGGGTTTTCTTCATCTTTCCCTTTTCGCGCTCTGTAATTGTCTGTCGGAGATCCTAAAGAAAGGACACCAAATTTTCCACCTTGCAACATCGCTCTGCATCTCTCTTCTGCAAATCCTTGAGGGCTTCTATGGCATCCTCATGTCCCTTGGTCTATTCGCTCAGGGAGGCTAGAATTTTCCCCTGGTCCGCACATTTGTCACAAGTAAACTAAGGCTTGGAGAAGGGTCGGGTGGAGGGGGCAGAGGTGGCTTCATCGGAGAGGCGAGAAGGGGAATCAGGAGGAGGCAGTCGACAAGGAGGGGAGGCGGGAGGAGGCGGTCGACGAGGTGGAGAAGGTGGTGGAGGTGAAAAACCTGGGGAGTTTCCCATGGTACCAAACCATTCTAACCTGTACGCATATGGATTTGAAAGAGGGGAAAGATCCTAGGGAGCTTCAAGAATTGGCGCAGCAGGTGATCAGGGGATCAAATTTTGCTCAAAAATTCAAAGTTCTTAGAATCACTTCAATTCAAACGAGAGCATAGACCTCGTCGTTATGAACCCAATGCAACTTTTTTGGGTTCAAACGGACGTCAGGAGCGAGAGATATCACATTCTGTTCAAATTTACAAACAGGCAAAAAAGGGGTGCTGACTGTATAGTCCGTACAGTCTGTATGGACATTGACGTGGCAGGCCATATGACATGTGGCAGGCTGTACGAAACATGGCAGACAGTTATTTGGACAGTTGGCATGTGACATGGCATGTTTTTCAGCGAACGAGATGACGACACGTGGCCCAGTCAATGGACACCACATGCCATATATTTATTGGTTTAAAATTATGTCTTTGGCTGGAGTCAAACCCACGACCTCTAGGCAGGGGGGGAAGACTTGGAAAGAGACACCAAACGACGTGCCACTTGTTGCTCCTTGTAATATATATGGTTAAATATATTTAAAATTTTGCATATGCATGTAGTTTGGGGCGCGATCGGGCCGGGGCTTAGCCCCAGCCCTTGATCGCACATTGTATTACATATGACCCAATGCTATACCATACGAGCATGCGCGCAGTTGTGTTTGTTCCAATGGTTATACAAATGACCCGCCATTTGACCTTTGACCATTGCCTTATGGAAATGGGAGCTTATGTTAATGCTAGCGCGCGGTCACATGGGTCATATGACCTTGCCCTTGACGGTTAGGGGCTAGGTGTGCCCGTAACTATTCTATAGTTTGTACGATTCATGTGGTTGCATTCGGTGATAAGTTTTTACGCTTAAATATGTGTTTGGGCTAGGTTGAGCCAACAAGGGTGCGTTTTGTAGATGCAGAGACAACAAGCTTGAAGGGGGGACTTCCAGGAAGCCTATCTTCTTCATTTTTTGGCCAAACGAGGTGTCGAAAAAGCCCAGCTAGGGGTTTTTGGATGTTC
>SNQJ01S0057079.1:68781-83823 GCA_010110895.2 Picea sitchensis
TGAGACTCCCTTGTTTATGACAAGGGACCAACCTTTGCGTTGCGATTTGACTACTAAAGTCTATGAAGGTGTACATTCCTGATCTATATTTAGGAGAGGAACAAATTGATTAACATACTGAATACAATAAACACAAACATATGAAGAACATCACAGATATCCAGTGAACAATATCTTGTATTGAATAAATGAAATGGGTTGAATCTATAAAACTGCATAATTGAAACACTTGCTTGAATGGTGGTAGCTATCTTTGAGAAGATATGTGGCTGCTATGTGCATCTGTTTGAGAATAATGATTACAATGAGGCTCCAATTTCTTTTTTGATATTACTCGTGAATTCCAAAACCCTAGACATCTAAAAACCTAACCCTAGGAGGTGAAACGCCAAAAGTCATGCGGGCCCCTATAGATAAGTTGGTACCTTAACTTCTCGGGGTCATAAATTTTGCATACAACCTCCATTTTGGTGCATGATGGCCCGTAGGAAAGGTATTTCAGAGAACTACACATTACGTCATCAAACTCTGACTTCTTCTATAGTTTAACTGTGGCGAGCCAAAAAAACATTGTTTAGGGCTCCAAAACGGCCCTTGAAGTACAACAAGATATGCTGACATGAAAACATACAAAATAAGTTAGTTGTATTAGGTGAGAGGCCACCAGTATCTACCTGGAATATGTGTAGGGATTCATAAATCCCTAGAAGTGTAGAACCCACAATTACAAAGAAGTACAAAAGAACATGTTGAACTAAAAATGGACAAGAGGAGCCTATTGGAATAGGTGGGTGGCCACCAATATCCACCTGGATCAATCCTCCCCCCTTAGGAAGCAATGGTCTCCATTGCGTTGAGTTCCTGCATCGAGTGAGGAAAATTTTGTTGGATTTGGCCCCAGGTGAACCACTTTCCTTTGTGTAGGAGTTGCCCTGCCTTGAAAACCTAATAAAGTTGGATCCTATGCTAGAAAGTGCCCTTGACCTATGTGTCCACTATCTGAGCTCTATTTCATGCATTCAGGGTTGAGCTCTATTTGTGTTAGTTGTTATGTGATCTCTAAGGTGTCCAATAATGGTGGAAAGTATGGTTGAAGGAGGTCCACATTGAACACTAGGTGCAGGCTAAGGAAGGGTTGAATGTTGAGCTCAAATGCATTACTACCCACAGCCTTGGTGATAGTGTAAGGCCCATAGAAAAGTGGGTGGAGCTTTCGATGGGGTCCTATGAGACGCTCCTTTTGCAAATGTAACCAAACTTTGTCTCCAACCTAAAATCAGTGTGGTATCCTATGTTGATCATGGTGTTGCTTGTACTTAGCATTGGATTTCTACCAAATATCTTGGACCTGTTGGAAGATGTGTTGAATCTGCTCAATGAATCTGGTGGCTTTGTCGGTCTCAAACTGAACATGTGAAGATTTTTTCTGTGTGGTGGAAAAAGGTAGTGCAACATCAATGGGACCTAAGGGTTTGAATCCCAACCCCACCATAAATGGGCTATGGTCGGTGGAGCTATGGAGAGCCATGTTGTAACTGTGTTGAACATAGGGGAGACTCTCATCCCATGTACATGGATGCTTAGATTTGTACATGTGCAGGATGTGCACAATCATCTGATTGAAAACCTATGTTTGGAGGTCTGTTTGGGGGTGGAAAGAAATGGATTTAGTGAGATTGGTGTTGAAAAATGAACAGAGACTTGACCAAAATGTGCGAACTTGTTGTCCCAGTCAGAGATGATGGTATGTGGTATCCCAAAATGGACCCACACTCATTCAAAGAAGATCTTGGTAGTATATACCACTGTGATATTCTTCTTGCAGGCTGTGAGGATGGCCATCTTCGAAAACCGATCAACGACCACAAATATGTAGTCATTGTCTTTCTTGGTGGATAGAAAGCCAGACATGTAATCCATTGAGATGGATTCCCAAGGCTTATTGGGAGTAGAAAGAGGGGTGTATAAGCCTTTCTTATTGATGGTTGGATTGGAGATGTCACATGCAGTGCAATATCTGATATACTTGTTGATGTCTTGTCAAATTTTTGGCCAATCAAAATATTTTTGAAGAACGACCACAGTTTTCTCCATGCCAAAATGTCCTGCCATTCGACCATAGTGGGCTTCCCAAATAATCTTTGCACGCTCTCTTGTAGGAACACATAGATGGCCTAGATGGCATAATAGTCCATCCTGAATGTGAAAATCGATGATAGTCACACATATACCCAAGAGTTGATAGGTGGTGGCGAAGTCTGGATCTTGTTGATAAAGTTGGGGCCACTCAGATGCCTCATGTCCACAAGAATGGAGCACAGTGGTGAGTGAAACCATAGGAGGTCGACTGAGGCAGTCAACGACACAATTGGAGATATTTGTCTTATACTTGATGTTGAGATATAACTGTTGTAGATAGGTGGACCACTTCTGATGGTGGTCATTCTATAATTTCCCCTGTGTCTGTATGAACTGCAGATTCTTGTGATCAGTGTGGATGATCATCTCCTTTCCCAGAATGTAACGTTTCCATTGACGACAAGCTTGTACAATGGAATACATTTCCTTATCATAGGTGGGGTATTTTTGGACAGTATATGAGAGTGTCTCACTATGGTATGCCATCGGATGACCATGTTTAGTGAGAACTATGCCTACAGCATAATCATATGCATCGATATCAATCTCAAATGGTTGTTGCAGATCGGGCAATGAGAGTACTGGAGTTGAGCACAAGCGATGCTTTAGATCATTGAATTCTCGTTGTTGTTCCTTCCCCCACATAAACTTTTCCCTCCCACCACCCTTGGTCACTTGGCTGAGGGCCCATGCACTATGGGATAATCCTAACATGAACCATCGGTAGAAGTTGGCCAATCCCAAGAAGCTTCGAAGCTTAGTTAGTGTGGTCGGGGCTGGCCAGTCACATATGACTTGGATTTTAGCTGGATCAACATGTACCCCATGCTCATAAACAATGTATCCCAAGTATTGGACCATGTTCATTCCAAAAGAGCATTTTTCCAAGTTGGCATATATCTTGTGTTGTCGCAGAGTGCTCAAAACCTATTTAATATGTCACATGTGCTCCTCCAAAGTTCTGTTGAAGATGAGGATGCCATCCAAATATACCACCACAAAAGAGTTGGTGAAGGGTCTCAATACATCATCCATCAACCTCATGAAAGTGGTTGGTGCATTTTTTAAGCCAAAGAGAATGACCATTCATTCGAAGAGACCTTCTTTAGATTTGAAGGTTGTCTTCCATACATCAGTTAATTTGATGGGAACCTAGTGGTAGCCAAACTTTAGGTCAATCTTGTTGAAGAAATTTGCCCCCTTGAGTTGGTCAAGAAGTTCATCAATTCTAGGAATTGGGTACCGGTTCTTGACTGTGATTTTGTTTAAGGCTCTGTAATCAATGCAGAGTTTCCAAGTCCCATCCTTTTTCTGCAACAGTACAATCGAGCTTCCGCAAGGGAGGATTTGGGTCTCATGTGCCCCTTTTGAAGAATATCTTGGATCTAATCCCTGATTTATCCATTTTTCATTAGCGGGCGATGATAGAGTGGTCCATTAGGTAGAGGTGCACCAAGGGTCAGATTAATTGGATGCTTGACTTGGCAGTGCTTCGATACCCTAGTGGGTGAGGAGAATATGTCTTTGTATTCTCTCATGATCTCGTCCACTTGCTTCTGTTGCAAAGAGAGGCTCTGTGTAGAGGCCACAGATGTGGCGGTGACCTTATGCTTACTGTGATCATAGATCAAAAAGAATATGAACTTATTGATTTTTGAAATGACCTTATTGCATTTATTAGTAGAGATTAAAGAAATAGCAGTAGATGACGCTACCTCTGGTATCCTGTATAATTTTCTACCCAAAGTAATAATAACATTGTGGGGTCTAGATATGTGGATTTTTTGAGAGGGATGACTATTGTTTCAACTTCAAACCCAACGCACACCACCCTCTCTCTTGTTTTTGCGGCCATGGAGGCCGAGGGAGAGGGGCCTTCGGCCCCCTCCTATAGTTCTATCACTACCAAGGAGCACAACTCCAACCATTCCAAACGATCAACCTTCTAACTCCCGGATGTCATGCAATAGATCATTTGGGAGGAAGAAATGTCGAAGGAGAAGCAGATGGAAATCGACTGAGAATCCAACCACCAAAAAACTACTCGTACTTGGGAACCAGGAAAATGTATCCCGCAAGCCTCGATCGCTCCAGAATATATCATCAACTCTCGAAGAATCGAAGATCAGAAAAAATACATGAGGTACTTTTCCCTGATAGAGAAATTCCTAGGGCTATGGCCTTTGGAAAAGGACCTCGTCAAATGGATTCAGCATTGGTGGAATCCCAAGGGCCACTATGACCTCCAACTTGGATCAAAGGGCTTATTTACAATCATCTTGCACAACTTGGAGGACATAAAATAAATCTTTTAAGGAGGGATGAACTTTTACAACTCGGCAGGCCTCTTCCTTCACTTTAGGATGAAAAGATTCAGCCCATAAAAGGAATACTTCACCCATGCCCCGGTTTGGCTAAGATTATATTCTCCCCCACAATAATTTTGGCTAGAAGAGATTCTCCCAGGAATCGACAACACCATTGGCATCTACATCAAAGCCTCAGAGGCGACACAACAATGAAGGTACACTACTTATGCCCACATTTGTGTCTATTTGAACATCTCCAAACCTCTCCCCAAAAACATTACCCTAGATTACCAAGATGACGAATGGGCCCAAACCCTAGACTATGAGCACATCCCATTTCATTGCCAGAAATGCCATGAGCATGGTCATATCTTCCGCGAATGCCCTTTAAATAATCCCACTAAACCCTCTTCAGAAGACCCTGACAAATCCAAGGACGGTTTCACCCAGGTCACGGGTTTACACAGGTATCAAGCCAACCCCCAACCAAGAACTCCTTTGAATCCCTTCAAATCCGATCAGATATCCCCTCCTCCTCAGCCGACCCACTAGCAACTCCTGCGACCAACCAAAACCCAGCCATTCTCTATCACCCTTCCCCACTTTATTCACAACCACCACCCTTAGAGGCCTCCCTTCCTACTACACTCAAACCAAAAATGGGAGACCCAGATACAAACATGGAAGATCATGAGCTACCAGGTATTTATATGGCACATTTGGAGCAAGCCTACCACAAGAAGCAAATGTACACCATACCAACAGACCAGCTGCACAAAGTACACAAAGTATTTCTCAAATCTTCGGTAGGAGGATCAGCCCGAGCTAGTACGAATCTTGGAACACAAAAATGCACCTCGAAGGATCAACACAAGCTCACAAAAGATGAAAAAAAGAGAGGGAGGAAACCAAAACATCAACTCATTCAAGATGTCAGTAATTTTCTTGTCAACTCAGGTCAGATTCATCTAATCTATGAAATTTTCCCTCCCCTCCAACCCTCACTGTCCTCATGAAGATGCTATCTTGGAATATAAGGGGCCTCAATGCAAAAATCAAACAAGGTTTCCTTAGAGAAGGAATTAAAAAGGAACAGTCGGACATACTTCTTTTGCAAGAAACAAAATGTGTGGGAGAGAAAGCTTCTTCTACCCTTCAAAAATTTTGGAAGCAAGCCCAACATGTGGAAGTCGATGCCAAGGGGGCAATTGGTGGCCTAGCGATGCTTTGGAATCCAACCACAGTTTTGGTGGATGACTTTTTCACTTCCAAATGGACCATTACAACCTCCTTTGGCCTTATTGGTTCGAAAAAACTAGGCTACATTACTAATGTCTACGAACCCACGAGACCAAGAGACAAGGAAGGCTTCCTCCATCACTTAGAATGGAGATCCAACCACATAGGCTCCCAAATATGGGCCCTAAGGGGGTAAATTAACATGATAACAAGACTGGGGGGAGAAAAGGGGGACACATGCACATTGGGAAATGACAGTGAGCATTTCAACTGTATCATTGACCTTATAAAACTCATAGATGTAGGAACAAACAATGGACCCTTCACATGGTCCAACAGTCTCTCGGGGGATCAACATGTTTCTAGAAGACTAGACTGTTTCCTCATTTCAGAAGCCCTTATGTTGGGTGGCCTATCTTGGAATGCCACGGTCATCGATACCCCAGGTTTGGATCATTGGTCGATACTACTATCAATTAACATCAGTGGCACCCTAGGCAGAAATCCTTTCCACTTTGAAAGTTTCTGGTTAACACACCCAAACTTTCAAGCTAACATCAAGATATGGTGGGAAGAAGTGGCCATCCAATCAGGGACCCCTACGTACAGATTCCAACAGAGAATAAAAAACCTCAAACAACATCTGAAATACTGGAATAAATCCACCTTCGACGACATCTTCCAAGCCCAGGAAAGTCTCAATAAGAAAATGCAAAGCCTCCAACAACAAATGAGATATAAAGGCCTTACAGAATCCCTAAAGAACCAAGAAGCCCTACTAAACAACCAGATCGCAAAAAGATGGGCACAAGAAGAGATACTCTGGAGACAAAAATCCTACATTCAATGGTTAAAAGATGGGGAACAAAACACCAAATTTTTTCACAAATCCATGGTCCAAAGGCACCAAACCAATTGCATTACTTACCTAGTCTCAGAACAAGGAACGAAAATTCAACAACATGCACATATAAAAAAGGAACTGCTCTCTTACTACAAAAACTTTCTATTGGAGCCCCCAGTGGATCACTCGTAGACTATCAAATCTATCCTCAAGAACATCCCTAAGGAGGTCACCAAATATAAGAATGAAGCACTCATGAGACCGATCACCCAGGAGGAGGTCGACCAATGTCTTATGGACACCCTACTGGGAAACTCTCCTGGGCCAGACGGTTTTACTTCCAATTTCTTCCACAATTGTTGGAGCATCATCCACGAATATGTGTGGGAAATCATTGAGGACTCAAGAAGATCCAGGTAGGTCCTCCAAGCCCTCAATGTGACTTTTCTCACCCTCATACCCAAAGATAAAAATACTACATCCCCCTCGCACTTCCGTCTCATTTCCCTCCACAACGTCATTTACAAACTCTTAACGAAGATCATTGCAACACACCTTGAACCAATCCTACCGTTCATAGTTTCTCCGAAACAATCAGGATACGTGGAGGGAAGACAAATTCTAGACAGTGTTATCCTAGCTCATGAAGTAATCCACTCGTTTCACTCAACCAAATCTCAAGGTATTCTCCTAAAACTGGATCTCTCTAAATCCTTTGATAAATTAAGTTGGAATTACTTAAATTCAACCCTCCTCGCCTTCAACTTTGAGCCCAAGTGGTTCTTCTGGATTGTCAACCTCACCTCTTCAACCCTGTTCTCCATCTTGATCAATGGCATTCCCTTGAAACCCTTCTCACCCTCCAAAGGAATAAAGCAAAGAGAATCGCTCTCGCCCTTCCTCTTCATAATTCTAAGAGAGGAGCTAAGTCACACCATCAAATATTCCATCACTAATCACTCACTCTCTGGTCTCACCCCTCATGGAATTTATCCCCCCATCTCTCACAGCCAATTCGTGGATGACATTCTTCTAGTGGGGGAGTCCACATCTTGAGAATCCCTCTACATCATATATATCATCAACCTCTTTTGCGAAGCTTTGGGCATGGAGGTGAATCTCTCCAATCACAAGTATTCTTCTTCAACACACCAATCAAGATCCAAAACCATCTCATGCAATTACTGGTTTTTACTCGTAGTGTCCTCCCCTCCATCTACCTGGGTATCCCCCTTATTGATAACCCACTAAGAAATTTATCTTGGGATTCCCTGCTATCCATCTTCTGAAAGAAACTCTCCCTGTGGACCTTCTGATCTCTCAATCTTCCTGGTTGCCTCATCCTCCTCAAATCAGTCCTACATGCCCTTCTTGTTTACGCTTTCTCAACTTTAGTTTCCCCAAACTTCATCCTCAGTACCTTAAGAAATATACAAAGAAGCTTTCTCTAGCAGGGCACTAAAGAAGGGCACAAAATGACCTTGGTAAGCTATCAAAAATTCTGCAAACCAAAAAATGCAAGGGGCCTTGGCCTCAGAGACTCAGCTCTACTCAAGAAGGTCCTCAGTGCTAAAATTTGGTAAAGATGGCTAAAGAAACCCCAAGACCTTTGGGTGTGCCTTTGGAGGAAAAAATACACTCCTACAACCCTGGAAAGGGAGCTCATCATGTGTAATGGTCAGAGCCCTAGCTCGCTCATCTGGAACGTGGCCAGGAACAATAGGGAACTCATCACAGAACACTCTTTCTGGGAACTACATAGTTGGACTTCATTTCTCTTTTGGATTGACTCCTGGAAACAAATCCCAGCCCTGAATACAGATCCAAAGTTGATCTCCTTCATCCCCTTCACAAAATAAGAAGGCCTCCTCAAAGTGTCAGATTTATGGAACCTTGAGGTTACAAGGGAAATCTGGTGCACCTAGAAAAACTCCCACGAGGCCTTGAACATCCCCACTGATTTAAATCTTAAACATCTGCAGGACCATCTTGATTCCAGGAAAATATTAAGACAACAAGGGGATGACTTCCTCAGATGGGGACACACCACCACAGGTACCTTCAATATCCAAGAAGCTTACCACTTAAGAGCAAGACATAGATCCTTACTAAGAGAAGAGGTATGGGGAAAGATTTGGGAAGCAAAATCCTGGCCAAAAATCAGCACCTTCCTTTGGCTAGCTATGCACAACAACATTCTCAACTGCGATAACTTAAGGAAAAGGGGTTTCATCGGTCCTTCCTGGTGTCATTTACACGGTTCAGAGGAGGAAAATCAACACCATCTCCTCAATCTTTTCACTTACAATTCGTCCATCTGGGATCATAGTCCCAGCCTCATGCGAACCACATATAGGAACCGCATAGGTATCCAGGAAACTTTAGTAGGATGTTGAACCTCGATCTTTCAATCCCCCATCCTCAATAGAATATGAAATATTTTACCGGGTTTCATTCTTTGGAAAATATGGAAGGAACATAATAGACGAATCTTCAAATCAAATGTCAGGAATTGGCATGAAGTATGGAATACAATGCATTCCAATATCAATGAAACAATCTCTATGTATCCTTGGATGGACCAGGACTTAAACTGCCCAATGAATGAGTGTTACATCCTTAATTCCTGGAAACTCAATATCCACCCTCCTCCCACCAGCTCCTCCACTGTAGTCAGTCGTAAGACAAGCCCCACTCATTGGGAGGCTCCACACACAGGTTGCCACAAATTAAATTTTGATGGGGCCTCCAAAGGAAATCCAGGACCTAAAGGATATGGAGCATTCATCCACAACATCAAAGGGGATATCCTCCACATCATCATGCTACATAAATATGGGGACTTCTTTGTGGTCTTCAAGTGGCCAAATATCAATATCTGTTCCCCATAATTGTAAAAGGTGATTCACAAATTGCCATAAATCTCTTCTCTCATCTCCTCAATGGGGTAGACACAGAGAAAATATCTCCAAGATGGAGACTTATGAATGAGCTTCTCATAATCAAATCCATCCTCCATCCTCATTGGGTTATCTTTCCTTCTCATGTTCGAAGATCGACAAATCAAGTCACTAATTAGTTGGCAAATTTGGGAGTTGATCTGGAGGAAGGAGACTTCTCATTCTCCCCCACCTCTAATCCCTCCCATCCCACATTTATCGCCTGCAAAAGCATATCCAATACCAAGGACCAACCCTCATATGGGAATCTTCCAAGCTTAGCTCGAGGATAAACCATGGGGAGGCCACCTAACCAGACACCCAGAAGAAAAAATATTAGCTATTAGATCTAAGCGCATGGACCAACAGTCGATGGATCTTGAGGTAAGTGCATGAGACTTAACCTTTTGGAAGAGCATAGGAGAAAGGACTCACGAAGTCCTGAAGTCTATCAGAACTGTCTATTTTCAAGGTGTACATGTGGAAGAAGATCCGAAAGTTTGAGGATTTGAACCTTGGAAGATTTGCAAGGAGAAGAATGAAAAATCGTGAAGCCCGAAGTCACAAGGTCATCTAGACCGTTGGATCGCGGAAACTCGTGGACCGCTAATTTGGTTCGGAGTTTGGGAGATGGGAGGAAATAAGGGAGTCATATTCCAAAGTCCTGAAACACGAAATCCCACATCACGAAGTCCCGAAATGCGAAGAGGATATTTGGATGGTTGGATCGCAGAGAGTCATGGGTTGAAGATCTGATGCGAGCAGATTTCGAAGTTCAGGAATCGGGAGAAACAAGGGGAGAAACCTTCCGACATCGCGAAGTGAAAAGTCCCAAAGCGCTCGGAAGTGGACCTCGGGTCATAGTTGGAGGTCACATCAGTTGAATTCAAGGGAAGGAGCTAGCATTCGATAGACTCTTTGTTCGACATTCTGGATTCGAGAGAGTCAGGAGTGACTCATCAAAATCATCCAAAGCCTGATGTCCCGAAGCACTTTTCGGATAGGCGTATGATCATAGCTCATGGTCTCATGAAAGGAAGGGGCTTAGCCAAAAAATCCATCACCCACTGTGTAGTATTCTCATGAAGGTTCGCAGGGCCAAGGCTTGGCCCAGTTTTTATGTCTTTCTTACTTCAGGTTACTGTGTACTTTCATCTCTCGGAATCCATGGGAGGTTAGCCTGTGTTTTCTTTTCTTTTTAGTCTAGCAATCAGCACTTCGCCCTGCGTGGCATCGTAGTCTATTTTTGCATGTTTCATTCTTATTTTTTGGACATGTGGCAGCGGTGGTTTCCCAGAAGGGCATGGCTACCATGCATGTTTAGAAACTACAGACAATTGTAACTTCTTTGGTAGGCTTCAATACAAACTCTAACTTACAAAAAAAAAAAAAATGTTGTGGGGTCTAGACTCATACACAACATGACGCTTCCACAAATATGGTTGTCCTAAAAGAAAATCAAAAACTTCAAGGGGAGCAATATCACACAATACCTCATCTTTAAAAGGCTTGATTTTGTAGGGAATATGAAATTGTTGGCTGACACAGAGATCTCTTTCTTGGTGAAGCCAACCGATGGTGTAGGGTTGCGGGTGTGGTGTTGTTGGAAGGTCCAACTGCTTTATGACCTCTTCTGAAATCATGTTCTTTTTATTGTTGCTATCGAAAATGAAATGAAGCGGAACCCCCTTTACCCACATATGTGAGTGAAAGAGGCGTTCCCCTTCCTCTGGTTCTTCTGGTTTGCTTGGCCAAACTTTGGTGGTAGTGACAATGGCACTGGGTTTAGCATCGATAATCTGATTCCCTCCTTCAAGATTTGATTTGGAATCAAAATCAACATATGACTCAGAATCCTTCAGCTCGGCCACGAGTGACTTCTTGGAGTGGCATTCTTCAGTGTTGTGTCAAGGTCTTTCATGGTACTCACACCATTTTCCTGTGTCCTTCTTTGTCTTCTCATTCCTCTTCTTGTGTTGCAGCTTGGACTGGTTGTCCTGAGAGTGGCCATCTTTTCTCTGTCCCTTTTTGTGTGGGTTGGGGTTGCTTTTTCCCTGTTTCGACTGTGAGGAGTTTGTAGATCCAAACTCTCTTCTCTTCTGCTTAAATTTTTTCTCAATCTTGACAGTGTGTCTATAATTTGTACCCAATGAGGTGATGTCCAGAAACTCCATTTCTATTTGAATGTATATATGAAAACAATCGCGGTATTTGAGCACCAGATGTCGCTCAGAGTATTTGATACCCAATTTTGTGCACAGGGTATGGAAAATATTGGTTAAATCTGGTATTGTCTAGTCCCTTTCTTGATGCAGGGTGGTCCATCTAGTGTACTTGTCCTCATAGCTTTCAACAGGGTAGTATTGTTCTTTAATGGCATCCCAAAAGGAATCCCATGTAGGGGAAACCAAAAATATTGCAGATTCCTCTATGGCCCTTTTCTCAGAGTAAGTGTCCCAACAGTCCTTAACATGGGGGATGGCCTTGAGGAGTGCAAAAGTAATATTTCCCCTATCGGAAAAATTGTGGACCAAAAAATACCCTTTGAGGATATTCAACCATTTATGTACAACTTCTGCATCTATTAGTCCTTCAAATAATGGAATATCAAAATTTACCTGTAACTTGAAGGGGATTGAATGGCCACTTGATGAAGTGGTTCTCTTGTGGGTAGTCTTCAAAGGATCTACGCAAAGTTGTCCATCATTTAGTTAATTTGTCACATAAGGGATTCCTCGAGCAACATTTTAAAAGGATCTCATGCTCAATCATATTTATTTTCATCTCCCATGGTTGTTGTCGAGATCAGTGCATTCGATACTATAATGGATTGATTGGTTCGAGTCCCAACTTCTTGTACCCAGATCCTATCGAAGACATGCACAAAGAAAAATAAATGAAGAGCAGATCGCTCTCATACCACTAATCTGGATTTAGGAGTGGAATGAACTGATTAAAAGACTGAATACAATAAACATAGAGACATGAAGAACAAGATAGATATATAGTGAACAATATATTCTATTGATAAGTGTCCCACCATTCTTTAATATGGGGGATGACCTTGAGGATTGAAAAAGTAATATTTTCCTTATCAGAAAAATTGTGGACCAAAAAATACCCTTTGAGTAGATATAACCATTTATCTACAACATCTACATCTATCAATCCTTCAAATAATGGAATATCAAAATTTACTTGTACCTTGAAGGGGGTTGCATGGCTGCTTAATGAAGATGCTTCTCCTGTGGACAGTCACCGAAGGATCTACGCAATTTTTTTCATCATTTCATTCCTATGTCACGCAAGGGCTTCCTCGAGCAACATTTTAAAAGGATCTTTTGCTCCATCATCTTTATTTTTGTCTCCCATGGGTTGTTTTCGGGATCGATGCAATTGATCTTGCAATGAATCGATTGGTTTGAGTCCCAACTTATTGTACCCAGATCTTGTCGGGGACATGAACGAAGAAAAATAAATGAAGAGAATACCACTCTGATACCACTGATCTAGATTTAGGAGCGGAACAAACTAATTAACAGTCTAAATGCAATAAATGCAAAGATATGAAGAACAACATAGATATCCAATAAACAATATCTTCTATTGAATAAATGAAATAGGCTGAAACTGTAAAACTGTAGAACTGAAACACTTGCTCAAATTGTGGTAGCTATCTCTAAGAAGAGATGTGGATGCTACTTACATCCATCTGATCAGAATGATTACAATGAGGCTCCAGATGCCTTTTTGATATTACTCATGAATTCCAAAACCCTAGACATCCAAAAACCTAACCCTAGGAGGTGAAGCGCAAAAAATCATGTGGGCCCCTATGGGTAAGTTGGTACCTAAACTTCTCAAGGTCATAAATTTTAGAGAAATACACATTATGCATTCAAACTCTGACTTCGTCTATATTTTGACTGTGGTGAGCCAAAAAAACATTGTTTAGGGATCCAAGACAGCCCTGGAAGTACAACAAGATGTGTTGACATGACAACATACAAAATAAGATAGTTGGATTAGGTGAGAGGCCACCAGTATCCACCTGGAAGGTGTGTATAGCTTCAAACATCCCCAAAAGTGTAGAACCCACAATTACAAAGAAGTACAGAAGAATGTGTTGAACTAAAAACGGAAAACATAAGCCCTTTGGAATAGGCAGGTGGCCATTGATATCAACCTGGATCAATTCCCTACCCCCCTCTAGATTCAAAATTGTGACCTCTTAGGAGGAAACACATGTTTTTAACCATTAGGCCCAGTCAAGTTGTTATTAAGTAATATAAAAATATATACATAATTAACAATATATAAATAAAAAAAATCAATGCTATATGTCATAGCATACAACATATATCATAACATATAGCATGTGTGATATGCTATGACATATAAGTCGTATGTTATAACAAAAAAATTAACAAACAACCAACCCACATGAAGCATGCACGAGATAACCCCCAACCCCCAAATGTAGAAACCGACCCTACAAGGTGTTAAAGCATATTTGTAACCCCATTACAAACACCATTAGAGGAGGGAGGATACATATCCATTTTGTGGGGCCCATCTTCCTATGAATAGGAGCACACCCACAATAGAGGAGGAGATAGAGGAAATGAAATATTTTTGTCTAAAAGTGATAGAGGAGGAGACATAGGAGAATATTTGGAGCCCAAATGGTGCCTAAAAGTGTAATTCAATCCCCAATTGTATGTGAAAATTTATTTTAGGGTAAATTGTAAGTCAATCCCCTTATGAACTTTCCTCTCAAATCCATGTAGGCACTCCTTCACAAATAATTTTGACTTCAATGTTAGGCACTCCTTCATAAATCATTTTGACTTCAATGTTGACACTAACAATGGTGTTGCTACCAATGAGCAAAGCTAATCACTAAACCAATGAAAATGCTAGGCCAACCCCCTTAAAGAAATACCAATGAGAATTCTAAGTCAACCCCCTTAGAGAAATAGGAGTAGAAAAGGGATTTCAAAATGAGATTTCCTCTTCTACCTATGTACCAAATTCTTAATAGTATAGTTTAGACTATGAATCAAACGATATTGGATGTAAATAGAAAAAATTACTATTATACAATAAGAAATGAAAATGTTGAATGACAAACACAAAAAGATGAAAAACATCCAAGATGTATAAACTAATATGAATTGTCTAAAGAAAGATAAGAAGTTGGATAACTAAAATCACTAAACTTGCTAATGTTCAATATTTATGGTTAAAATCACTAAGTTCAATGTTCATGACTAAAATTGCTACCTATTACAGGTTCAATGTTCAAGTTTGAGTTGCATAGAGATTGATTTCCATAGAGGGAAATTGTGGGCATAACCTAAGTTGTCATTTCATTGATAAATATATTTTCATGAAGGAAAAGTCACATCCATTGGTGGCACCATTTATGAGTTCATATTTCTTACAGGAATCAAGTTCTTGGTGGAAATTCCAATTCATTATGAGCACAATTTCTGAGTTTGAAACTTATAATCAAATCAATTTCCTTGGCACAAAATTGTAGCCTATCATGGGCACAATTTTTAGATTG
>SNQJ01S0057080.1:0-14786 GCA_010110895.2 Picea sitchensis
TTTCTCAAGATTCCCTACAAAATAATAGTTCCAATCTCCCTCACTTTTGCTCCATAAAAACCCAAGAACAATTTTTTAGTTTTAAATGGTTTTCAAAACTCAATTATTAATATAATGTAACTAATATAAGAAACCTCCTTTTAACAATTTCCAAAAATTATATCTCACAATATCACTTTCACAACTACTATTTTACCCAATTTTCACCAAGGAAATTTCCAATATAACCAAATTTGTAAAAAATATTGAATACCTCGTTCCTTTTTTGTAGCTATCAGTGGAACATGTGCGATATAAGCACATTCCAGGGCATTATCACACCTTTGACTTGCAAAACATTATTGTTGATTGTCAGAGAGATCGTTGGTGAAGAGGGAAGTAACTCTGGGCAGATTGTCAATGAGGAAAATGGCATAGTTGTTCACTGGATTTTCTAAGGTAAAATAGTTGTTTGAGCACTCTGTTGGTTTCATTTTTTTTAAATTTTACAGTGGATTCGATCGTAGAGTCGATTTCTATTCTTCGTCATCCATCCCACTAAAATTTTCTATTCAAATTGACTGCAAAAAAATTGGATCTATTGGTTTTCAGAGGTCGTGAGAGAAATTGAAACATTTATTGTCACAATAATTGCTTGGATGAAATGAAACCTGGTCTATATTATGTCGATAATGAAGGAGGGAGACTTAAGGGAACACATTTTTCTTCTGTATTTTGTTCACCATGTGCCTATTAAAACATGCTCATGTCGATGCTACAAATGATGCAATGTGAACATGTATTGATTCACTTGAAAAGAATAGAAGTCTGAACTACATGTCGACACAGATCAACAACCTTACCAAGAGACACTACACTTGCTGCAAGACACTTCATAGATCATATGACCTTTAGAATGGAATACACATTTTAGAGTTGTGGTTAAGCCAAAATTTCAGATCTGGAGATCTCTCTACACGTTGCCAATCCCTTCTTCTCTGCCTCTGCCTAAACTTTAAATCAAATGTGAATAATCGTATGATTTGACTGAGAGTGGATTTGGATCTTGGATCCTGTTAGTCTCTAACTTTGTCTTTGATTAAGAGAGTGTCCCTAATCCTTAATCCTCCATGATTATGCTTTTTTTCCTGAAATATTATTTTAACCCCTTGGTTTAATTTGTCATGTTTTGCAATTTTTGCACATTTAAAATGGTTTTCTTAAGTTTTTAAAGGTTTAGGATTTGATTTGATGAATCTTGTCACATCACTTGTCTATTCATTTTTGAATTTTCAAAATTTCTACCAAGTCATGAATGGCGCTACAGGAATAGCACTATTCCTACAACGCTAGGGATAATCATGTCTTTACATGCGCCAGCTCGCCCTGATCACGTCATAATTTCTCAAATCATGATTAGAGGATCTACATTCCTCTTCACGATCTCTTCTCGGGTTGATACTACAATTATAACAACTATATGCAAGGGATTGAGTTGTACCTATCTTACCCACATCAAATCAACGTGTTTGGATATAATTAACAGAACCATCACCTTCTATTTTTAGTATGTCGTATTTCTTGTGCAAAGATCAAATTGAAGGAATAAGAGATTCTTATTTTCTAACAGCCCACGAGAATTGAGAATTCCAATAAAAAATCCTCGCAGATCTATTTACATTATCATATCAACAACATGGCACCGAAGAATAGTGGACAAATTATTAGAATGGAACTTGAAGGCACAGAGTTACTTGAAGCATACCCCCAAAATGGCACAGAGTTTTAAAGATGCAGGTTGGTTTGAGTTTTTCACAACCTTCCAGGGACACAATGAACATATTTTAATGGTCTTCACACAAAATTTTGATGGCTTTGAAACTATAGTTGGGAAATTACTAATGATGGTAATTGAACATTCAATTGCCAGAGCCTGTAAATTTCCAATTGGTGGAGAAAGGTGGTGGAAGAAGAATAATGTGGTTATGGAATTCGTGAATCAGTTCTTAATTCTAGAGAAACAAAACCCTAATTGGAAAAAGGGAATACCACATAGCTGGGTAAAGAAGGAATGACATACCGCTTTGTTGATCATCCATAGGTATATCACGTGTGAGGGCAGGTTTTCACTAGTTTATCTTTACCATATCAGACTTCTAATTCACATTAATGGGGATTATCATCTCAATTTACCCTACTTCCTACTTAAGAGTTTATCTAAAAGGTCCAAGAGGGTGAAATCTCATCCTGCTACAACTAAAGGTAGTATTTTTCACCAGGGTTTAATAAATACATTGGTAATTGCTTCTTTAAATGAAGTCGAGACACCCTGGGATTGGATAATTCAATCTTTAGGAAATGATTCAGAGTCAGGTAAATCCAAAAAGGCTAAAGGGAAGAAATCATCCCAAAAGAAACAGATTGGTGAAGCCACTGAATTCCTTATTAAAGAAGAATCATCTACGGCTAGGGTAACATGGGCTAGAAAGAGGAAGATGTAGGATAAAAAAACCTTTGGAAAGGTTCTTGTAGGTAAAGGTCAGGAAGAATCTAACACTAGTCGAGATAAGAAATCAAAACTAGATGAAGATATTGTTATATTTCTTGATCATGAGATAAAAATGGAAATTGATGATGATGAAGATTATACTATGAAACAAATTCATTCCCCAGTCAAGCAGAAACATAAATATACAAGTAATAAAAGTGCAAAGGAAAAAAAACAGAGGAAAAAACCTACACGTGTGCCTAAGTACCTAGGAGAAATTCCACTAGGGCTATCAATAAATTCAGATTAAATTCAAAGGACATGTTTGATCCATCTATTAAAAAATAGAATCTTATAATCATAGAGGATAATTCAGAAGATTCCAAAACAGGTATTAAGAAACAGGCAAAGACACCTTCTTTGCACAGTACTGAGAGAGAAACTGAAGACTTGGAAAAGAGACAAGAAAAGGGAAAACAAGTTGCTCAATTCTCTAGGAGACCTGTGACAAGAGAAACCACTAGATCAACTTCAAAATATGAAGTTGTGTTTAGAGGTACAAGAGTGGGTTCTGATGACCAAGATGATCCTCATGCAGAACCCGATCAGATTCCAGACCTTCTAGAGACTAGGGATTCAGATAGCACTGATGCTAAAGATCATAGCTTTGGATTATCTTCTAGAGACCAGATCAAATTAAGAAAGCCTCAAGATTCTATAGACCCGAACCTACCTACACCTGTAGAGGAATTCCCAGAGTTTAAAGTTAAATTCAGAAGTGGAAAAGACAGGATTAAGGAGCTACAGGAAATGGTGAATCAATTAAAGAAAGAAAATGCTCAGGTGGAGCAATGGAATGCTAGACAACAAGAGAAGATACAAGATTTCAAGAAGAAGAGAAAGGAACAAAAAACATTTCTTAAGGAGTTGCGAGAATCCAATTTCAGGTTATATTGACATAGTATTGTGCTAACAACCAAACTGAAGCAGAGGAACACCAAAGCCAGTGAAGTCATTATACCATGATACTTTATGAAGTTCTTTCATGCAATTTTTAAATTTCTGATTGACGCAAACCTCCTTCCCTCCAAAAGGGTTGCTTGACCTCTCGGTCTTGGATCATTTGAATTTCTGAGTTGGAGCGACTCCTTGGGTCCCTGCGAGCACCCAAAACTATCTTACCCACACACCCAAGATCTTCCGCAAGTGACCACGGCTATGACCGTGGGTCTACCTCTTTCGCGGTTCAGACTTCGGGGATTTTTGAATCCTTTCTTCACTCCTTCCCAAAGTGCTCAGCTCTGAGTCTCCAAACTTATGCCATGTGTCTCCTCATATTTTTCTACCCCAAAGCAGTTCGTACTTCGTGACTTGGTGACCCTATGAACTCTAGGTATTTCACTCACAACTTCCGGTCTCCCTATTTCTGAATCCTTGGATCCCGTTTCCATGTTCTCTCTTGTGATCAACAGTCGGGATTTAATCTCAAACTTGGAATTTGTGACTCATCCTTCGTCAAGTTTTCGATTTTTCGAACTACAAAATGTTGAACTCTTTACGACTATATTCCATCTGGATTTTCTAGATCTTAACAGTCTGGGTTCGTTCGTCTCCCTATGGGAACAAATCTCATTGCTTGGTGTTCACGAGAAATTCAAGGACTCCTTTCCTTGGAAATTTTTGCCTCTCTCCCTCCTGAGCTTTCCTTCTTGATTTGTTCCCCTAAACAATCTCTTTGACCCTTAGTCAAATTTATGATCTGTGCACTCCTTGCAACAAAATTTCATTCACACTCACTCCTCTATGAATTATTTCACACTCCTTGCGACTGTCGATGGACTCCTTGTAGGAAAATAAGTTTCGCTATCTCTTCTGAGCTTTAGAGTCAAGATAAACTCAGTCACACACTCCTTGCAAACATTATTCACACCTTTCACTCACTCAATGAAAAGAACCAATTGAAACTTATCTATTCCTCACAACTGACTCATACATTCAAAAAATCAAATGCAGTCATGGATTCAAGAACAAAAATAATAGAGAGTTGAAAAATAACATAAAATCTACCATGCATTCAGATAGATACACAACTACACAAATTTGGGATAATAAATCTCTGTTATATTCATCCACTGAAACTTGTATACATACATACATACATACATTGTTCTGCACTACTCCCTGACCTATATAAGATAGGCTTAGTAATTTCTCAGTTCTCTTCTATTTGCAGCAACAACGATCATCAACAAAAAATATGACAACCACTCTTAACAACAACCTCTAATGGGCAATATTACAAATCTTTTATACAAAGAGGCGCTCTTCGAGAATTCCCTCCAACTACTCTAGGCTACTTAAATGGAATTAAATAATATCAACTACTTAACGCCTATTACAATAAATATTCTGTCAGATAGATGAGAGCGTAAGCTCTAAATCTATACTGCGATCCAATCCATAAAACAAATACATCTCCCCACCAAACTTCCATGATGTCTCAGCCTTCAAACATTTAAAGACATTCATAACTCAAAAAATTTCGTCAGATATCTCATTAATACATTGATCAGTTTTGAAATTCAAAATATTTCAAAATGTGTGCTAGTGTGCCAAGCTGTTCTCCACGCTTATGCTTTGTTGGCGATGCTCATGCATCATACTCCCTTGGCTGAAAAATTCATGGACTCCTATCCATGAGCTCCTGCACCGATATTCCATGCTTTTGGATCTCTGCTTCATTAACCCATCTGGCGTCTTCTGCTGGTCTTCCTTTCCATTTCACTAAGTATTCAAAATACATCTTCCTTCTTGTCTTCTTACCAACCCTTTGATATACGATCTTTTCCATCTGCGACTTCTCTACTACAGGCATCTGTTACTCCCACTGAATCTTTCCTTGATATTCATCTCTTTCGGTTCCATTTTCCCTGTAAAGATATAGGTCTGCAATGTTGAATATGGGTGATATACCCACATCTTCTGGAACCTCTAACTCATAATCATTCTCGCTGAATATTCTCAAGATTTTACATGGCCCTATCTTTTTCAACTTCATTTTATTGTATTTTCCTCTCGAGAATATTTATTTCCTTAGATGTGCTAGAACTTGATCTCTGACTTCAAATTCAAGCTTTCTCCTATGCTGATTATCTCTGGGATTGTATTCGCATCTAGTCTTCTTCAACTACTCCTTGATCTGATTGTGAAGTTCCTACATTTCTGCAGTGAAATCTTCAGCTCTTGCTCTCCTAAACTCATCTTTCTTCATATCTCTTAGCTCTGAAACGCCTCTCGGGCTCATTCCATACATGATTTGAAATGGAATTTTCCCAGTGCTCCTGTTCACTGAGTCATTGTATGCAAACTCAACTTGTGTTAGAATCTGATCCCACTGACTATGGTGTTCAGTGTCCAAACTTCTCAACAAATCTCCTCGACTTATATTCACCACTTCAGTTTGTCCATTTGTCTATGGATGATATGAAGAACTTAAATATATCTCTGTCCCCAAATTTTTCCACAACGTCCTCTAGAAATTACAAACACATTTGGTATCCCTATCCGAAACTATACTCTTGGGCAATCCATGGAGTCTCACAATCTCCTTGAAAAAAAAATTTGCAACATGTGTTGCATCACTAGTCTTCTCGCATGGGATAAAGTGTGCCATCTTTGAAAATTTGTCCACCACCAAAAATATGGAATCACTTCCTCTCTGTTTCCTTGGCAATCCCAATACAAAATCCATTCTTATTGGATCCCACAGCCTCTTTGGAATAGGCAATGGCTGATACAATCCAGTGTTTTGTTTCTTCCCCTTGGCATACTAGCAAATCTTACAATTGTTCACAAATATCTTTACCTTCGCTCTCATTCCTGGCCAATAATATGAATTGGCTACTTGAGAAAATGTTTTGTCATGTTCAAAGTGTCTGGCTAGAACTCCGCTGTGATTTTCCTTCAACAAATTCTCCCTCATAGAGCATGTGGGTATACACAACTAGCATTGCTTGAACAACAACCCATCCTGAATTAGATATTTGGCCCACGGGATTTTGTCTCTGAGCACATGATTTGTATATGCTTCATATGCTTCTCCAAAATCTGGATCACTGTGATACATCTCCTTAAGGTGATCAAATCCCAAGGTTTTGACCTGAAATTATTGCAGATCAAAATTCTCCTGCTCAATGCATCAACAACTTTGTTAGCATTCCCAAAAATATGTTTAATGACAGAAGTGAAATTTTGCATAAACTCTACCCATTTGGCATGTTTCTAGTTTAACTTCTCTTGTCTGGTTATGAATTGCAAATCATGATTATCACTATTCAAGACAAACTCCTTCAGTACGAGATAATGTCTCCATTTCTTCAATGCTTGGTTTATGGCATATAACTCTTTGTCGTATGTGGAGTACTTTTGTTTAGACTCATTCATCTTCTCACTGAAATATGAGATAGGTCTCTTGTCTTGACTTAAGACCACTCCAATTGAAACTCCACTTGCATCACATCTTACTTGAAATGTCTTCCCGAAATCTAATAGAACTAGAATTGGTTGTTCAATTATCTTGTCCTTCAATATGTTGAAGCTCCTTTTAGCCTCTTCTGTCCATTTGAAGGACTTGTGTCTTTTCTTCACTATATCCATCATCTGAGCACTAATCCTGCTGAAATTCCTAATGAACTTTCGATAAAAACTTGCTAACCCATGGAAGCTTCTTACCTCAAAGATATTCTTTGGTTACGACCATTCCTTGATCGTTTCCACATTTTTTAGATCCATCTTCAACTCATTTGAAGAAATAACAAAACCCAAATATATGAGCTCCATCTTTAAGAAAGAGGACTTTTTCAAATTGATTAACAAATTCTCTTGTTGCATCCTCCTCATCACCAATGCTAAATGTATCAAGTGTTCCTCCCTACTCTCGCTAAACACCATTATATCATCTAGATACACAATTACGAACTTACCAATGAAATCCTTCAATACTTCATTCATTAGTCTCTTAAAAGTCGTCAGGGAATTTGTTAAGCCAAATGACATAACAAGCCATTCATATAACCCCTCATTCATATTGAATGTTGTTTTCCACTCATCACCCTCTCTCATCCAGATCTGGTGATATCCACTTTTCAAATCTTATTTTAAAAAATAGTTGGCTCCACTTAATCAATCCATCAAGTCATCCATCCTTGGTAATGGAAACCTGTATCTGATGGTGATATTGTTTATGGATCTTGAGTCCATACACATTCTCCATCCTCCATCCTTCTTTGGTCTTAGTATAGTTGGTACTGCACATGGAATCAAACTTTCTCTGACCAATCCTTTGTCTAACAAATCTTGAACCTGTATTTTCACCTCCTCATTCTCTTAAGGCGTCAATCCGTACACTTCTTTGTTCAATAGGCTTGCTCCTAGTATCAATTCAATGTGATGATTGATTCTCCTAATAGGTGGCGATGAGTTTTACAACTCATCCACTACAATATCAACAAGATTCTCAAGTAGTTCCTGAACTTCTTCAAGTAAATCTTCCAGAGAAGTACTGGTAAGGATAACTCTCAGTTTCCTCACTATGGAAAACTGCATCTCTTGTTCCTTATTTACTTAATTCAGGAGTTCCTTCCCACTCATGAGAAGCATGCTCGTGTTGGCTTCCTCCTTCACCTTCTTTTCCTCAATTGGCACCAACATATGTGTCCTCCCATTCTTCTCTAAGGTGTACATGTTTCTTTTCCCATCATGAATAACATTCCTGTCATACTTCCAAGGTCTTCCCAAAAAAAAATGACAGACATCCATAGGAATCACATCACATATGATCTCATCCTTATATCCTCCTATTTTAAAATTAACCAAGCACTGTTGAGTAACTGTTACCTGATGACCTTTCTGCAACCATGAGACTTTGTATGGTGTCGTATGTGCAGTCATCTCCAACTCTAGATTCTCCACCATCTTTGTGGATACTAAGTTTTCAATGCTCTCACTATCAATTATTACCTTGCAAACTATGTCCTTCATTTTGAAAGCTGTACTGAACAAATTGTTCATCTGTATTGGCTTTTCAAGTTTCGGCTCTTGCTTCAAAAGAACCCTATTCATCATCAAGGATCTTCCATACTATGCACCCTCTACCTCAACATCTTGCTTTTGTGCTTACGAAATGTGAACTTCACCTCCTCTCCTTCTCACAGGACAATCCCAAGACATATGTCCTATTTTTCCGTAGGCATAACACCTCACTTCTCCTCCTTGACCTCTTCCTCCACCTCTAGGAAAATAAATTCTACCACCACCCTGTCTTCTTTGGAAACTTCCTCCTCTCTCAAAGTGAATGTGGTTTCTCTGCCTCATCCTTAGGATTTTGTTTTCTCCTGGACAACTCCCTTACCTCTGTTCAAACTTCGACCTCTATTTTGTTGATTCTCCTTTCTTGCCAACTTATCTTCTGCTTTCAGTGCCATTTGATACGCGTCCTCTACAGTTCTGTCTGTCACCATGTTGATTTCATCCTGAATCTCATATCTCAATCCATTAATGTATATGACAACCTTCTCCTCGTCTCTCTCTCTTTGTCCATATCTAATATTCAATTTGTAGAACTCTTCTATGTACTCTTTCACAGTCAATCATCTCTGTCTCAAGTTCTACATCCTTCTGAACAGATTTATCTGGTAATCCTTGGGCATGAATTTCACCTTCAACTTGGCTACCATTCGATCCCAACTCTTGATATTTTGTTTTCCTTTGCTCTTTCTATCAGCCTGCAGTTCATCCCACCACAACACTACATGTCCTTTCAACCTAGTGACAACATGTCTTACCTTTTTCTCTTCTTCGACATCCTCATAGTTGAAATACTTATCCATTGCTCGTATCCAGTCAAGAAATTCCTCTGTGTCTAAATTTTCTTCATACATAGGGATGTCAATCTTCTCCCTGGCACCCAATTTGACAACCGATCTCAACAAGCATTCTTCCGCAGCATCCTCAACTACATCTTCTTCTTCGACTTCTACATTTTTGATTTCTTCCTCACTGATGTCTCCGGCATCAAGCGATATCGTTTGTGTTGTTTCCATGGAATCTATCCTTGCACATAGTTCTCTCATCTCCCTTTCCATATCTCTGTTGGCTACAAGTGGGTCAGCATGTCATTTGGGCGGCATTGCGTTGATGCTTATCTCTCCCCCTACATAATTCAATTTTGTATTCTCACTTTGATACCACTCTGATGCAAACCCCCTTCCCTCCAAAAGGGCTTCTTGACCTCCTGATCTTGGATCGTTTGAATTTATGAGTCAGAGTGACTCCTTGGGTCCTTACAGGCACCCGAAACTATCTTACCCACACATGCAGGATCTTCCACAAGTGACCACGGCTATGACCGTGGGTCTACCTCCTTCACAGTTCAGACTTCGGTGATTTCCAAATGCTTTTTTCACTCCTTCCCTAAGCGCTCAGCTCCGAGTCTCCGAACTTATGCCACACATCTTCTCAGATTTGATGGTGTCACAACGGTTCAGACTTCGCGACCCTGCGAACTCTAGGTCTTTCACTCACAACTTCCGATCTCTCGATTTCTGAATCCTTGGATCCTGTTGCGTCATTCTATCCTGTGATCAACGATCGGGATTGAATCGTGACCTTAGACTTTGCGACTCGTCCTTCATAAATTTTCCAATCTCTTCGACCCTTAGTGGAATTTCTGATCTATGCACACCTTGCAACACAATTTCATTCACACTCACTCCTCTATGAATGATTTCTCACTCCTTGCGATTTTCGATGCACTCCTTGTATACAAATAAGTTTCACTATATATTCTAAGCTTTAGAGTCGAGATAAACTCAGTCACACACTCCTTGCAGAAATTATGCACACCTTGCACTCGCTCAATGGAAAGAAACAATTGAAACTTATCTATTCCTCACAACTGACTCATACATTCAACAAAGCAAATGTAGTCATGTATTGAAGAATAGAAATAATAGAGAGTTCAAAAATAACATAAACTCTACCATGCATTTAGATAGATACAGAACCACACACACTTGGGACAATAAATATCTATTATATTCATTCACTGAAACTTGTATACATACATACATTGTTCTTCACTACTCCCTGACCTATATAAGATAGCCTCAACTATTGCTCGGTTCTCTTCTATCTGCAACAACAATGATCATCAACAACAAAGATGACAACCAGTATTAACAACAACCTCTACTGGGAAATATTACAAATCTTTTAAACAAAGAGGCACTCTTCGAGCATTCCCTCCAACTACTCTACACTACTTAAATGGAATTAAATGATATCAACTACTTAACACCTATTACAATAAATATTGCGTCAGACAGATGAGAGCACAAGCTCCAAATCTATACTGCGATCCGATACATAAAACAAATACATCTCCCCATCAACCTTCCGTGATGGCTCAACCTTCAAACATTTAAATACATTCATAACTCAAAATGTTTTTTTAGATATCTCATTAATATGTTGATCAGTTTTGAAATTAAAAATATTTCAAAATGTGCCCTAGTGCGCCCAACTATTCTCCACGCTTATGCTTTGTTGGCGATGCTCCTCATCATTGATGCTATTAATCAGGGAGTAAAAGATGAATAGTTTAATCTCTATATTGTGATCAAATGGATTTTTGATAGTTCAAATGGGCAACTCAGTCAAGATATGATTCCAAATTTTGTGTGATTTGCCAATAAGTTGTAAAAGATATTTTGGTTTAAGCTATTGAGATTTCTACTATATTGGCAATGTAAGTGCTCATCTGAGTCGATTCTCCTAGAAAATAGGCATTGAGTAGATCCTTCTACAAACTAAATACTAGAAAATAGGATCTATAGTCATACTCTGTATAGTTTAAATAAACAAAAGAAAGGTTGTATCAAGGTCGAAAAGTTGGGTTTTCAGGGACCTACTTTGAATATCATTGTAAGATAGTTTTTTTCCACATTGATACTAAATGGAAAATACACGTTGATGGTCAAATTTTCTCTTATTTCATGTTCTACTTCTTTTCTTGATTGAATTCACTTTAGTGTTGCAATGCATTGTTTTTCTTGATCTTAAGTAGCACAGTAAATATTTTGTTGTTATTGTTTATTATCAAGATTTTCCTTCAAGTACATGTTCTTGTTTCTAAATCACATTTTGAAATAAGAAATCTATATGGGGTTGAAAAATTGAATGCTCTCTTATCTCCTTTATTTTATTTTCCTTAATTGTCTGATCTATTTATGTGTCTACCTTTTACTAAATCAGTCGGGTATCTCCTGACTTCATTTTGAGTTATGTGCTTACCTTGAACCCTTGAATCGGATTTCAGCCATCCTCAAAAAAACAAATTCATAAAACCCTTAAATACTATTGAAATAACCTGATGATGCCATAGCTCTCCCACTCACAGTCAAGTGCAACTTTAGGGACTAACATATTTTGGCATTGTTGTCAGGGATGAATGAACGAAGGAATTTTACCTGGGATATGACAAGATTAGATTCAAATCTTGATGGTGAACAAGATTTTGGACAATTACATGAGACTGTGATTTTTCACCTGGCGACTCCTCTGTGGTAATTTTGTCTCCTAAAAGAGAAGGCAAAGGACCTAAAATTCCTCCAATTTTGCTCATCCTCTACAAAGAAACCAATTACCATAAAAAACCTAGATCCTAAGCCTGTTGCAACAATGTCAGACCCTAAAAAATTATTAAGAAAACCTAAAATCATTCCAGGACATTCTTCTCTCTCAAAGGAAAAATTGCCTATAATAAGAACTCAAGGACAGTCTTCTGAAACTGTCAACCTCACACCAGATAAAAAAGTGATTCCTGAAAGTGAAATGATGGTGACGCACGCTCCCTCCACAACCCGCAGGTCGAAAGGTCCACGTCAACACATGATCTTTCCCTTACATCGGCCCGAAGAACTCTAAATGGCTCTTCTTTTTCCCTATCGGGAAATCTGCACCCACAACAAACTCTCACAGGATCCCCTCTTTACACTTGGGAGATTGGACTTCGCAACTTCGCGAATCCAGTGGTCAAGCGTTGGTCTCTCGAATCCCCGAAACCTGAAACAGTCAACGCTGACCTTTCCTCCTCCCTTTTTGGGATTTTCCCTATCGCGATTTCGACGATCGCGATGTCAAGAAACTTGTCTCATTGACTCCCAAATCCCGATTTTCCAAAACTCCAATACACTCGTGTGGTTGACCTTTCAACGCTACCTCACCCCTGTCGAGACTTCGGACTTCCCGGTATCGCGAATCCTGATGCAATGTTTTTGGAACTTCACTCCATGAATCTCCAAAATAGCGTGCCACCCGTCCACTTCACTACCTCTTGTGGCCCCACACCATTCTCTTAGCTTTCAAGATTTCGCGTTTCGTGATATCGTGATTCCCGTTGCCAAGTTTACGGGACTTCAACCTACGAAACCCCGATATAGAATTCCACGCATAAATCCGACGGTCCTTGTGGCTCAAATCTATGGTCCTGCCCCTCTTGAGCTTCCAACCTTTCGACACTTTCTCTGTAACATCCTTTCTCCTCCGCGAGATCTAACAGCCCACAAGACTTCACGGTTTCTCCACCAAGAAATCCAACCATCCGTCTTTCCTCTGAGGATCTCTGCAAAAATAACCGAGGTGTTTCTCTCTGCGGAACTCATCCTCCTGCGGTCCGACGTTGCTACGCTTTCCTTCGGTCACTTTGAAGGTTCAATCCCTCTGAATTTCCCCACGACTCTGCATCTTCTGGAAAACCCTTGCATTCACTCCTTGCGGCAGGCTTTCAAACACTTCTAAGTGTTGAAATCCTTCGACTCTGCACGCCCCTACAGAAGCAGTCTCTCAATACCTCACTCAGGTCCACAACCCTGAGACTTCACCCGGCCTGTGCACTCCTTGCACGACTCCTTTACCCAACTGCATTTTTTTTAGGTGAATGAGAAAAAAATCTAAACTACCTAAGTCCTTTGTCAACGCACTCCTTGCGGACACTTCAATTGCACTCCTTGCAGGAACTTTTGCTCTAATAGAGAAACAATTGAAACTCATTCCTCTCCTCTTTCCTCTCAGATTTCAAACATTCAACAAGAAATCATTCATACATAGCATAAAAACAATTGCATGATAGAAAGAGTAAAACATTTAAGAGCATAACATTCAAAGATGCATACACAGAGAATATATGAACACCATGAGTCTGAATCACAACTTTCTTTGTATAAATTCAGAACTTCTGTACATGGAGTTTGCTACAAAACTCTCTGCTTCTTCTCTTCTATGCTCTTCTCCAATTAGTTTTCATGCTTCAATAATGTTACAATACACAAGGAGGGTGTCTATATCCTGTTTCCCTCTTGCCCTCTAAAACTGTCTAATCTACACATTCAATTCTACCTACTTGCATTAACTACTATAAATGCCTTCTACCTACTAAGGATGAGAGAAAATCGCTCAGGGTCCGTTTACATTTTACAAGTGCTCTTCTTCTTAATGGCTTCATTTAAGATGGTGCATCAATTTCAAGGTAATTTCAAAATTTGCACTGGCGCTTGTCCAGCTGTCCGATTGTCTCCATGCTGGCTCGTTTGATGTTGGCGAGGCTCTTGTATCATACTCCCTGGCTTGAAAATTTTCATGGGCTCCTTTCCATGAGCTTGTGCACGGTTTGTCCATGTCTCTGGATTTCCGCTTTGCTCTCCCAGCTGGCATCTTCAACTGGATGGTCTTTCCATTTGACCAGATACTCAAAGTATTGCTTTTGCCTGGTCTTCTTACTTACTCTTTTGTCCAGTATGCGCTCCATCTGCGTCTTACTTGGAACTGGCATCTGCTTTGTCCACTGGATCATTGGCTGCTCATTTCTAGTCCCTGTTTCCTCAGCTTTATATGGGTACAAATCAGAGATATTGAATATCGGAGAAATTCCGATCCCATCGGGTAATTCAATCTCGTAAGCATTCGTCCCAAATTTATTCAAGACCTTACATGGTACGATTTTCTTCATCTTTAGTTTATTATATGTTCCTCTCAGGAAACTTTCGTTCCTTAAATGTGCCAGAACCAAATCACCAACCTAAAATTGAAGTTGTCTCTTGTGTTGATCTGCTCTGCGCTTATATTCTTGGTTCGAGTTCTGCAATCGTTCCTTCACCTGGTTGTGAAGTTCCTTCATCACTTCCATGAATTCTTCTGCACTAGCTCTCCTAGTCGAAATCTGTTCTGAATCCCTCAGTTCAGAAATTACTCTCGGCTGTATGCC
>SNQJ01S0057080.1:14826-34770 GCA_010110895.2 Picea sitchensis
CAAACTATGCATGTGGTAATATGTTGTCCCACTGGCTATGGTGTTCTGTCACCAAGCTTCTCAGCAAGTCTCCCAGACTTCTATTTACCACTTTTTTCTGTCCATCTGTCTGAGGATGATAAGCTAAAGTAAAAGACAAGTTAGTTCCCAGCCTCTTCCATAAGGTCCTCCAAAAGTGCCCTATGAACTTAGTGTCTCGATCCGAAACTATACTTCTTGGTAAGCCGTGAAGTCGAATGACTTATTTGAAAAATAGATTCGCAATGTGAGTTGCGTCACTGATCTTCTGACATGGAATGAAGTGTGCCATTTTGGAAAATCTATCCACCATCACAAAGATTGAATCAAATCCTCTTTGAGTTCTTGGCAACCCCAATACAAAATCCATGCTAATTGCATCCCACGGCCTCTCTGGTATGGGCAATGGTTGATAAAACCATGCATTTGGTTTCCTTCCCTTCGAATGCTGGCAAATTCTTCATCTATCCACGAATCTCTTGACATATGCTCGCATTCCTGGCCAAAAATATGATTTATTCAATTTTACGAATGTCTTGTCGTGACCAAAATGCCCTGCCAATCCTCCATTGTGCTTCTCTTTCAACAAATTCTCCCTCATGGAGCATTTTGGAATACATAGTTGATTACCCTTAAACATTAATCCTTCTTGGATCATGTATTCTATCCATTGGCTTCTGTCTTTGAGAATTGGATTCTCAGTTGCTTCATACGCTTCCTTAAAATCCTGATCATCTACATGCATGTCCCTGAGATCATCAAAACCCAACGTTTTGACTTTGAACTCCTGCAACAAAAAACACTTCCTGCTCAAAGCATTAACCACTTTGTTAGCAGTACCATAAATATGTTTAATCACAAAAGTTAAATTTTGCATATACTCAACCCATTTAACATGTCTTTGATTCAACTTCTCCTGTTGAGTCACAAACTGCAATGCATGATTGTCACTGTATAAGACAAATTCTTTTGGGATCAAGTAATGTCTCCATTTCTTCAATGCCTGGATAATAACATAAAACTCCTTATCATAAGTGGAGTATTTTGCTTTCGCTTCATTCAGATTCTCGCTGAAGTATGCTATTGGCCTGTCTTCCTGACTCAAGACTGCCCCTATTGCAAATCCACTTGCATCGCATTTCACTTGAAATGTCTTCCGGAAATCCGACAACACCAAAACTGGTTGTTCTGCAATCTTCCTCTTCAACAGATTAAAAATTTTCTTAGCTTCTTCTGTCCAGTGAAAATATTTGTTTCTTTTCTTCACTGTATCCATCATCGCTGTGCTAATTCCACTGAAATTCCTGATGAATTTTTGGTAGAAACTAGCCAATCTGTGAAAACTTCTCACCTCAAAGATATTCCTCAGTGATGGCCAATTCTTGATCACCTTTACCTTATCTGGATCCATCCTCAACTCATTTTCCGAAATAACAAATCCCAAGTAAATGATCTCTGTCTTCATGAATGAGGACGTCTTCATGTTTATCAACAACTTCTCCTGTTGTAACCTCTGCATCACTGTAGCCAAATGCTTCAGATGCTCCGCCACTATTTTACTGAAAACCAGTATGTCATCCAAATACACAATGAAAAATTTCCCGATGAAATCCCTCAGGACTTCATTCATCAACCTCATGAAGGTAATTGGCGCATTCGTTAAGCCAAACAGCATAACAAGCCATTCATACAACCCTTCGTTAGTCTTGAATGTTGTCTTCCATTCATCACCTTCTCTCATGTGGATTTGATGATAACTGCTTTTCAAATCAATCTTTGAGAAATACTTTGCTCCACTCAAGCAATCCATCAGATCATCCATCCTTGGAAATGGAAATCTGTACCTGATGGTTATATTGTTAATCTCCCTCGAGTCAGTACACATCCTCCAGCCTCCGTCTTTCTTCGGACTGAGTACTGTCAGAACAACACATGGACTCAAGCTTTCCCTGACCAAACCTTTGTCCAAAAAATCATGGACTTGCCTTTTAACCTCTTCATTCTCTTGCGACATCAATCTGTATGCGGCTTTGTTTGGAAAAATAGCTCCTAGTATGAGATCAATATGGTGACTCACACTTCTAATCAGTGGCAACGAACGAGGTAATTCATCCACTACTATGTCAGCGAACTCTTCCAGCAGTTCCTAAACTTCTTCTGGTAAATCATCCACTCTCGTGTTGTTCAAAACAATTATAGGCTTTCTGACCACAATGAACTGTGGATCCTCCTTCTTCTTGACCTCAGTAAGAAGTTCCTTCCCACTCATGAGAAGTACTGTGTTGCTTACTTCCGGCTTCACCTCTTTATCCTTGATTGGAAGCAACATGTGAGTCCTCCCATTCTTCTCTAGGGTGTATGTGTTCATTCTCCCACCATGAATCACATTCCTGTCATATTGCCATGGTCTACCCAGCAATAGATGACAAACATCCATAGGAATGACATCGCATAATATATTATCATTATATCCTCCTATCTTAAATTCAACTAAACACTGTTTAGTGACAGTTACCTGGTGTCCCTTTTGTAGCCACGAAACTCTGTATGGGCTTGGATGATCAATCGTCTCCAGCTCCAGCTTCTCTACCATCTCCATAGAAACGAGATTATCCGTGATACCACTATATAAAATGAGCTTGCATACCCTGTCCTTGGTCTTGCAAGCAGTTCGGAAAAGTCTGGTCCTTTGGACTGAACTCTCCACCTCCTTCTCTAGTGTCAAAAGAGCTTTTCGCATCATCAATGATCTTCCACCTTCAACGTCTTCTACTTCAACATCCCACCTCTGTGCCTCGACAATGTGAGCTTCTCCACTCTCCTTCTTTTTGTCTGGACACTCGCAAGACTTGTGTCCATTCTTTCCACATGTGAAACATGTTATTACTCCACCTCTTCCCCTTCCTCTACCTCTAGTACGAGGAAAAGTATTATTGTCAGCATAATCTCCTCTCTACTCAATATGCTGTCCTCTCTGTTCAGCATATTGACCTCTCTGTGAGGTTCCACCTCTCTCAGTTCGAGTCTGAGGTTTCTTCCAATCCTCCTTGGGCTTCTAATATTTATCCTGGGAAACTAATTTGCCTCTGGGATGACTTCTACCTCGGCCTCTCTGACCCTACTTTCGGCTCAGCTTCTCTTCCACTTTCAGAGCCATCTGATAAGAATATTCCACCATTCGGATGGCTACCATGCTCATCTCATCCTGGATATCATATCTCAGGCCATTTATATATCTGGAAACTTTTTCATCATCGCTTTCCCGATGACATGCCCTGATGTTCAACTTGTAGAATTCTTCAGTGTATTCTTTTACTATCATCAGCTTTTGTCTCAGGTTCTGCATCCTCCTGAACAGAGTAATTTGATAATCCCTAGGGATGAATTTCGCCTTCATCTTCATGATCATTCTATCCCAACTTTTAATCTTCTGCTTGCCCTTGCAGCATCTGTCAGCTTGTAGTTTATCCCACCACAATGCTGCATGTCCCTTGAATCTTGTGACATCATGCTTGACTTTCTTGTCCTCTTCGACATATTCATAGTCAAAGTATGTGTCCAGAGCTCTAATCCAGTCTAGAAGCTCCTCTGCATCCAAGTTTCCTTCATAAAATGGAATGTCCATCTTTTCTCTTGCACCCATCCTTGCAATATCTTTGATCAAACGTTCATTTGATGCATCTTCAGCTGCAACTTCTTCTTCATGTTCAGTCTCAATCTCACTTTTGGAATCACTAAGATCCCCAGCATTGACTGTGCATCTTTGTGTTGTCTCCATGTCTTCGAGTCTATATCATAGATCACGCATCTCTCTCTCCATGGATGGATCTGTCATCTGGCTACCTCTTCTTCTTGGCATTTCCCTATCCTCTAGTGGATTGAGTGTTTCCCTGTCCCTTCTCCTTGGTGGCATGGTGTATTCTCTCCTTCTCTATGCTACAGAAAGCAAAGAACCTTTCTATGCTCTGATACCAAACTGATGGCGACACACGATCCCTCCACAACCCACAGGTCGGAAGGTCCATGTCAACACAAGATCTTTCCCTTACACCGGCCTGAAGAACTCTAAACAACTCTTCTATTTTCCTATCGGGAAATCTGCACCCACAAAAAACTCTCACGGGATCCCCTCTTTACACTTGAGAGATCGGACTTCGCAACTTCACGAATCCAGTGGTCAAGCGTTGGTCTCTCAAATCCCTAAAACCCGAAATAGTCAACACAGACCTTTCCTCCTCCCTTTTCGAGATTTTCCCTATCTCGATTTCAGCGATTGCGATGTCGAGAAACTTCTCTCCTTGACTCTCGAATCCCGATTTGCCGAAAATCTGATACACTCGTGCGGTTGACCTTTCAACGCTACCTCACCCCTGTCGGGACTTCGAACTTCGCGGTATCGCGAATCTTGATGCAATGTTTTCGGAACTTCACTCCACGAATCTTTGAAATAGCGTGCCACCCGTCCACTTCACTGACTCTTGTGGCCCCACGCCATTCTCTTAGCTTTCGAGATTTCACGTTTCGTGATATCGCGATTCCCGTTGCCAAGTTTACGGGACTTCAACCTACGAAACCCCGATATATAATTCCACGCGTAAATCCGACGGTCCTTGTGGCTCAGATCTACGGTCCTGCCCCTCCCGAGCTTCCAGCCTTTTGACACTTTCACCGTAACTTCCCTACTCCTCCGTGAGATCTAATGGCCCACGGGACTTCGTGGTTTCTCCACCGAGAAATCTGACCATCCGTCTTTCCTCTGAGGATCTCTGCACAACTAACCAAGGTGTTTCTCTCCGCGGAACTCGTCCTCCTGCGGTCCAATGTTGCTACGCTTTCCTTCGATCACTTCGAAGGTTCAATCCCTCTGAATTTCCCCATGACTCTACGTCTTCTGGAAAACCCTTGCATGCACTCCTTGCGGAAGGCTTTCAAACACTTCTAAGTGTTGAAATCCTTCGACTCTGCGCACCCCTGCAACAATAGTCTCTCAATACCTCACTCAGGTCCACAACCCCGAGACTTCACCTGGCCTGCACACTCCTTGCACGACTCCTTTACCCAACTGCATTTTTTTTGGGTGAATGAGAACAAAAGCTAAACTACCTGAGTCTTTTGTCAATGCACTCCTTGCGGACACTTCAACTGCACTCCTTGCAGGAACTTTTGCTCAGACAGAGAAACAATTGAAACTCATTCCTCTCCTCTTTCCTCTCATATTTCAAACATTCAACAATAAATCATTCATACATAGCATAAAAACAATTGCATGATAGAAAGAGTAAAACATTCAAGAGCATAACATTCAAATATGCATACACAAAGAATATATGAACACCATGAGTCTGAATCACAACTTTCTTTGTATAAATTCAGATTTTCTGTACATGGAGTCTGCTACACAGCTCTCTACTTCTTCTCTTCTATGCTCTTCTCTAATTAGTTTTCATGCTTCAATAATGTTACAATACATAAGGAGGGTGTATATATCCTGTTTCCCTCTTGCACTCTAAAACTGTCTAATCTACACATTCAATTCTACCTACTTGCATTAACTACTATAAATTCCTTCTACCTACTAAGGACGAGAGCAAATCACTCAGGGTCCATTTACATTTTACAAGTGTGCTTCTTCTTAATGGCTTCATTTAAGATGGCGCATCAATTTCAAGGTAATTTCAAAATTTGCGCTAGCGCTTGTCCAACTGTACGATTGTCTCCACGCTGGCTCGCTTGATGTTGGCGAGGCTCCTACATCATGAAACTAAGCCTATCATTGAGCCTGCTACTGTTTACTTTCCTTCAACTATTTCAGAACTAAATCTAAATCAATGGAAGTTGTTTTCTGAGCTCATTGAAGAGGAACAAACAATCACTTTATCTGTAGCTTAAGATTTGAGAGATCATAGTAAACATATTAAAAGTGAACCTGAAACACTCTCATCATCACCTCAGTATTTTTCTTCAGAAGAAAACAAACCACATTATTCTTCTTTTGAAAACCCTCTTTTTATGGGACCATCTTCATACTCTAGTCTAGAAAAGAAACCTCTATTTTATGAAGAGAAAGAAATTATATCAGTTCAGTTGATTTGCTTCACTCAAGGGACAATATCTCTTTCTACATCACCATTTTTTCTTACTCCTATAGCTCAAACACCAAAAGTTGCAAATATGGATATAAATAGAATGGATGTAACAATTGCAGCTAGATATGCACCATTAAACCTGCCACAAGTCCTGTATTCTTTCCCACCAAATGATTATATGAAATATTTTCCCAGATTCAATGGATAAGGAGGAGTTACTATTGAAGAGCATTTAAATTCTTTCTACATTTTTGCAGACAATTTTAATGTAGAGCATGCAGATGTTTGGATGAGACTTTTTGTGCAGAGTTTAGATGGTGAAGCAAGAAAGTGGTTAAGAAGCCTACCACCTAAATCAATTGTTGATATTGATGCACTGGATGATACCTTTTTAAGACATTGTGGAGATAAGAAAGACTACTTATATTACATTACTGAATTTGGTTCTTTAAAAAGGAAACAAGGTGAATCAATATCTGATTTTACTAAAAGGTTCAATAAAATGTATAGTAAAATTCCAGATGAAATTAAGATTTCAGAAACATCAGCCAAAATCACCTTTGTCAATGTCTTTGATTATGAATTCTCTCTGTTATTGAGAGAAAGAAGGTTTGCTACTCTGAGTCTGATGCATGAAGCAACTATTGAAGTATAATCCAACATACTAGCACCAGACAAGTTAAAGTCCAGGGGTGATAGAGACAGGAGAAAATAGAAAGACGAGCTTCCTTCTTCTTCTCATACAACATCTGATTCTAAAATGGATGAAATGGCCAAAATGTTGAAAACCTTGACATCTGAGATGTCTAGGTTGAAAATGGAACAAAAACATCCCAACAAACCTACATAGGAGGGTGGATATAGAAACCCTAACCAGTTTAGGAGACCTAATAATGTACCTCAAATCTTACCAAGAGAGAGAAGGAATCAAGAAGATCAATTTTTTTTTCCCCCTTTCCAAAATAATGCAATAGAAGAGGTTGAGGAAGTAGATGAGACTAAAGATGACCCTGCAGTTCATTTAAATGATTCAAAATCATCTCCTACTCATTTGACACAACATGATTATGAAGATTCTTTGATATTAAATTAGTTTGGAGAACGGGATGCTGATGAAGTTATCCAGAAAGAACCTAAAAGAAATAAGTATGATCTTATATCCAGATCAAATACACCTAAGGTGGGCATACCTATTTTAACAAACAAGGTCAGTACTCCATTCAAATAAGCAGTTAGTAAAGACAATCTTGGGATTCAAATTGATGAACAACTAAAGCAACCTGTCAAGGTTAGTACTACACAGTTAAATGAAACATAAAAGGTTGTTTCTTATTTCATCCCGGAACATGAAATTAACAAGATTAAAATTCCTATACCTTTGATAGAATTAATGAAAACATAGCCTTTTAGGAAGAATGTTCTCAAGGCATTACAACCCCCTTCTTAGGTTACCTTTTCAAATACTATCAACCTTGAAGATGAGAATCTTGCTATAATCATTGGACCTCATATTGAATACAAGGCTGATGCTTCTCCTCCTTTCTACATATCTCTGAATATTTATGAAAAAATATTGCATAACTGTTTAATGGATTCAGGGGCTTCACACAATGTCATGCCAAAAGTGGTAATGGATTAATTAGGGTTAGACATTACTAAAATCTACCTTGACTTATATTCATTTGACTCCAGGAAAGTTAAATGTCCATGAGTCATCAAGGACATGGTTGTTACTTTATCTCAATTACCTATGAAAAGTGTGGTATTGGATGTTATTGTGGCTGACACACCTCCAAAATTTGGAATGCTTCTGTCAAGGTCTTGGGCTAAGAAAGTAGGAGGCACATTACAAATGGATCTCAGTTATGCTACCATACTTGTGTTTGGTGGAGAGTATCGGAGATTGTATAGGGAAGTAAGGTTGGCTTACTTGGTAAGTGATCATGAAAACCCTAGTAATCATCCTATATATGTTGTAGAATATGAACTTGGTTCCTCTATTTTTCATATTGGTGATCAGATGGCTGAAACATCAGTTAGAAAAATATCACCTGCAGTTGGAGACAGTGCAATTTTTTTGTCTGGAAAATGTATTTTGATGCGGCTTGCTCAAAATAAGGTTTCAGGGCTAGGATTGTTTTCATTTCCCCTATCCAAGAAGTCATTCCTATGTCATATAAACTTTAATTTGATACAACCAACAACATCAGTGAATATGAAGCTTTGTTGTTAGGATTGAAAGCCGCTAAAGATATGGGTATATATAAACTTTTTGTTTTTGGAGATTCAGAACTTATTATCCATCAGATTAAAAACATTTATTAGACCAAACAACAGAGGCTAAATCAATATAGGAATGAGGTGTGGGATTATTTGGATAATTTATTCTTAGCATTCAACATCACTTTTGTGCATAGGAATTTGAATCAACAGGTTGACTCTTTAGCACTGGTAGCCAGTAACTTTAAGACTCCAACTTTTCCTAACTTAAAATTTGAGATTGAGGTTAGACACAGACCCTCAATACCAGATAACATTAAAAATTGGCAAGTTTTTAAGGATGATCAGGAGATTCAAATATTCTTAAATACCATTGAAGGGTTTTCCAATATTTCAATAGATTAGGACAATGAGAATGATGATATGGAGGTACATGCTACAAATGTTCTTCAAGACAATGTTGTTGGGCACAAAATCATTGAATTGAAAACAAATCATCTGCCTAAATGTTTGGCTCCACTTGAGAGATTATTTGATCACAATGATGTTTCCAAAAAAGTTGTTATTCATACAGAAGAGACTGATGTAATAGACTGTGATATCAATTCATATATAAATCCGAGGATGGTGAAATTATCCAGGAAATGATCATAAAAATAGAGAGATAAATATGTAAATTTGATGAAACAATACTCATATGTAATTTCATGGTCTTATGAAGACCTAATGTTTTTTGATATAGAGATTAGGCGGCATAATATTCCTCTAAATCCTGGATCAACACCTTTTAAGAAAAATTCTAGGCAATTTAATTCATTGTTGTTACCCATAATAGAAAAAGAACTGAAAAGGTTATTGGATGCCAAAATTAGAGTTCCAATGAGATACTCAGAGTGGGTAGCTAATTTAGTACCTGTTGGGAAAAAGAGTGGACAGATAAGGCTTTGTGTGGACTTCATATTTTACAAAGAGTAGTAGGGGAAAAGAAGATTTCTATTCTTGATGGCTATTTAGGGTACAATTAGATATCAGTAATGGAAGAAGACAAGAAGAAAACAACTTTTACCACTCCCTGGGGCACTTTCATGTATGAAAATATGCCCTTTGGATTGATGAATGCAGGAGAAACCTTTCAGAGGGATATGTACATTGCTTTTATTGGTAAGAAAGACAGGTTTATGGTTATGTATATTGATGACATCACTATATTTTCAAGATATGATGAAGAACACTTACAACATTTGAAGGAGACATTTGAAAAATGCAAGAGGTATGGTATATCACTTAACCCTAAAAAATCTCATTTTGTCATGGAGAAATGAATGTTTTAGGACATATTGTTTCACCAGAAGGAATCAATATAGATCCTGAAAGAGTAAAATTTATCCAATAGATAGACATTCCAAGAAACAAGAAGTCTATCCAATCCTTCATAGGTAAAATTAATTTTTTAAGGAGATTTAAACCAAATTTTGGAGAGATCATCAAGTACATTACTGATATGTTGAAAAATGATGAAGAAATCAAGTGGATACCAGAAGCTAAAGAATCTTTTGATAAGATTAAGCAGGCTCTTGTTCAGGCCCCTGTTCTGATCAGTCCTAATTACTCCAAGGAATCCATGATTTGTTCATTTTCTTCTAAAGACACCATAGTTGTTGTTCTTTTACAAAGAAATGATGAAGGGTATGAGAAACCTATCTCCTTCTTCAACAAAACTCTCAGAGACTCAGAAATAAAATATGATATTATGGAGAAACATGCATATTCTCTGGTGAAGGCTTTAAAATATTTTAGGGTATATGCTCTACAATCTAAAATCATTGCATATGTACCAAGTAGTGCAGTTAAAGAAACTTTGGCTCAACTTGATTATGAAGGAAAGAGGGGAAAGTGGATAACAAAAATTCTGGATTATAAAATGAATATAAATCCCACTCAGCTGATAAAAGGAAGAGTCCTTCCCAAATTAATGACAGAGTCAAATTGCCAAGCAATCGGGTTGTATCATTTCTCAAGAAAATCACAAAATTATTCATTCCAGATTGAGGAAAATGGCTTACAGGTAAACAATAAATATTCTTCTTCACCATGGTACAAAGACATTGTATTTTTTCTGCTAAATCTTCAGTCTCCTCCTAAATTGGATAAATCAAGGTTCAGATCACTTAAATTGAAATCAATAAAGTATTGCATTAATGATAAAATCTTTTTCTGAGAAGATCCTAATGGGATTTTGTTGAGGTGTGTTAATGAAGAAGATGAAAAATGATTTTTTATTTATTTACATCATGGTGTTTGTCGAGGTCATCACCATTGGAAGGCTACTGCTTTCAAGATTCTAAGAGAAGGATATTATTGGTCAATATTGTTTTCAGACATATTTTCTTAGGTCAGGGCATGTGAACCATGTCAAAAATTTGCAGGAAAGCATAAACTTATGTCTCTACCTTTAAAACCCATTATTTCTCATGGACCATTTCAACAGTGGGGTTTAGACTTCACCGGGGAAATTAATCCTTCATCTTCTGGACAACATAAGTGGATACTTACAACCACCGATTACTTTATTAAGTGGATTGAATTAATTCCAACTTAGAATGCAACAAACACGATAACCATGGAATTTCTTGAAGGGCATATGTTTTCTAGATTTGGTTGTCCTAAGAAGCTGGTTATTGACAATTCTCAAGCTTTCAAATAAAACTCCATGATTGATTTTTGAAATAAGAACAATATAAAATTGGTCCATTCCACTCCTTACTATCCCCAAGGAAATGGGTTAGCATAATCATCCAATAAGAGCCTCATAAGGATTATCAAAAAACTACTTGCAGAAAACAAAAGGTCATGGGATTCCAAGTTAAAGTTTATTCTATGGGTTGATCATATAAACAACAAGAAATCCATTGGAAATTCTCGATTCCAAATGGTGTATGGAACATAGACTATTTTCCCAACTCAATTGGGTTTACTTGTTCTTAAATTTCTGCAAGAGGAGATAGAAGAACCCAATGATATCCAAAGAAGTGTTTTTCAGATGATAGAAATTCAACAGGCTAGAGAAAAAATGGACTTGAAAGATGTTGTTCATCAAATCAAAGTCAAAGCCACATTTGATAAGGGAACTAAGAAATATATTTTCAAAGAGGGAGATCTTGTGTTGAGATGGGATGCTAGAAGAGAGGACACAGCTAAACATGGTAAGTTTGATAGCTTATGGTATGGTCCTTTCAAATTAGCCAATGACATGAATAACAATACCTTTCTCTTACATAATCTGGATGACACTGAGATTTTTGGGGGCCCAGTAAATGGGAGATTATTGAAACATTAATTTATTTAAGTTTTTTCAAAAGTTTTAGTCTGTATAGTAGGTTTTCTTTTGAACTCAAATAAAGATTCCATATACCCAATGGAATTGTTTTATATAGTTTTTGATTTAAATAAAGGATGTCAGAATAGGGAAATTAGAGAATCAGAAGCAAGGTAAAGGAATTGGTGTACAGATCGTAAATTTTCCTCATGAAACTTTACCCCCAGAAGGAGCCACTGTTAGTCTCTAACTTTTTTGTTTATTAAGAGAGTGTCCCTAATCCTTAATCCTCCCTGCTTATGCTTTGTTGCCTGAAATTTTATTTTTACCCCTTGGTTTAATTTGTCATGTTTTGCAATTTTTGCACCTTTAAAATGATTTTCCTAAGTATTTAAAGGTTTATAATTTGATTTGATGAATCCTGTCATATCACTTGTCTATTCATTTTTTTATTTTTAAAATTTATGCCAAGTCATGAATGGCGCTACAGGAATAGCGTTATTCTTGTGGCGCTAGGGATAATCATGTCTTTACATGTGCTAGCTTGCGCTTATCACATCATAATTTCTCAAATCGTGATTAGAGGATCTGCATGCCTCTCCATGATCTCTTCTCGGGTTGATACTACAATTATAACAACTATATGCAAAGGATTGAGTTGTACCTACCTTACCCGCATCAAATCAAAGTGTTTGGATATCATTAACAAAACCATCACCTTCTATTTTTAGTATGTCATATTTCTTGTGCAAAGATCAAATTGAAGGAATAAGAGATTCTTATTTTCTAATAGCCCATGGGAACTAAGAATTCCAATCAACAATCCTTGCAGATCTATTTACATTACAATATCAACATCATGGCACCAAAGAAGAGTAAAGAGATTATTAGACTGGAACCTGAAGGCATGAAATTACTTGAAGAATACCCCCAAATGGCGCATAGGTTTAAAGATGAAGGTTAGTTTGAGTTTTTCACAACCTTCCAGGGACACGATGAACATATTTCAATGGTCTTCACACAAAATTTTGATTCCTTTGAATTTATAGTTGGGAAATTACTAATGATGGTGACTGTAAATTCAATTGCCATATCTTGTAAATTGCGAGTTGGTGGAGAAAGGTGGTGGAAGAAGGAGAATGTGGTTATGGAATTCCTGAATCAGTTCTTAATTCCAGAGAAACAAACCCCCAACTGGAAAAAGGGAATACCACATAGCTGGGTAAATAAGGAATGGCATATTGCTTTGTTGATCATCCATAGGTATATCACATGTGAGGGTAGGTTTTCATTGGTTTATCTTTACCATATCATACTTATAATTCACATTAATGGGGATAATCCTCTCAATTTACCCTACCTCCTACTTGAGAGTTTATCTAAAATGTCCAAGAGGGTGCAGCCTCATCCTACTACAACTAAAGGCAATATTTTTCACCAGGGTTTAATAAAGACATTGGTAATTTTTTCTTTAGATGAAGTCCAGAGACCCTGGGATTGGCTAATTCAGTCTTTAGGAAATGATTCACAGTCATCTAAATCCAAAAAGGACAAAGGGAACAAAACATCCCAAAATAAACATACTAGTGAATACATTGAATTTCTTATTAAAGAAGAATCATCTACAACTAGGGTAACATGGGCTAGCAAGAGGAAGATGCAAGATCAACAAACCGTTGGAAACATTCCTGTAGGTAAAGGTCAGGAAGAAGCTACCACCAGTCGAGGTAATAAATCAAAACCAGATGAAGATATTGATATATTTTTTGATCCTGAGATAAAAACAAAATTGATGATGATGCAGATTATACTATGAACCCAATTCATTCCCAGTCAAGCAAAAATAAAAATCTACAAGTAAGAAAAGTGCAAAGGAAAAAAAATAGAGGAAAAAAACTACACCTGTGCCTAAGTACCCTAGGATAAATTCCACTAGGGATGTCAATATATTCATATTAAACTCAAAGGCCATGTTTGATCCATCTATTAGAAAAGAGAATCTTATAATCATAGAGGATAATTTAGAAGATTCCAAAACAGGTATTAAGAAACATACAGAGACACCTTCTTTACACATGATTGAGAGAGAAACTAAAGACTTGGAAAAGAGAGAAGAAAAGGAAAAACAAGTTGCTCAATACTCCAGGAGACTTGTGACAAGAGAAACCACTAGATCAACTTCAAAATCTGAAGCTGTTTTTAGAGGTACAGGGGTGGTTTCTGATGACCAAGATGATCCTTATGCAGAATCAAATTAGATTCCAAACCTTCCAGAGACCATGGATTCAAATAGCACTAATGTTGAAGATCATAACTTTGGATTATCTTCGAGATACTAGATCAAATTAAGAAAACATCAGGCTATTATAGAATTGAACCTACCTGCACATGTAGAGGAATTCCCAGAGTTTAAAGTGAAAGCCAGAAGTGAAAAAGACAGGATTAAGGAGCTACAGGAAAAGGTGAAGCAATTAAAGAAAGAAAAATCTTAGGTGGAGCAATGGAATGCCAGACAACAAGAGAAGATACATGATTTCAAGAAGAAGAGAAAGGAACAAAAAACACTGTTTAAGGAGCTGCAAGAATCCAATTTTTAGGTTATATTGGCACAATATTGTGCTAACAATCAAACTGAAGGAGAGGAACACCAAAGCCAATGAAAACATTATACCATGATAGTTTATGAATTTATTTCATGCAATTTTGAAAGTTTTGATGCTATTACTCAAGGAGTAAAAGATGAATAGTTCAATCTTTATATTTTGATCAAATGGATTTTTGATAGTTCGAATGGGCAATTCAATCAAGGTATGATTCCAATTTTTTTGGGATTTTCCAATTAGCTGTAAAATATATTTTGGGTTAATATGTTGAGCTTTCTACTATATTGGAAATGTAAGTGCTCATTTGAGCCGATTCTCCTAGAAAATAGGCATTGACTAGATCTTGTTACAAACTGAATACTAGAAAATATGATTTGTAGTCATACTCTGTATAGTTTAAATAGACAAAAGAAATGTTGTATCAAGGTCGAAAAGTTGGGCTTTTAGGGACTTGTTTTGAATATCATTGTAAGATAATTTTATTCCACATTGATACTAAATGGCAAATACATGTTGATGGTCATATTTTATCTTATTTCAACATCTACTTACTTGTTTTCTTGCTTAATTTCATTTACTGTTGCAATGCATTGTTTTTCTTGATCTTAAGTAATACAGTAAAGATTTTGTTGTTATTGTTTATTATCAAGATTTTCCTTCAAGTACATGTTCTTGTTTCTAAATTACATTTTGAAATAAGAAATCTATATGGGGTTGACAAATTGAATGCTCTCATATCTCCTTTCTTTTATTTTCCTTAATTGTCTGATCTATTTATGTGTCTACGTTTTACTAAATCAGTGGGGTATCTCCTGAATTCATTTTGATTTATGTGCTTACCTTGAACCCTTGAACCAACTTTTAACCATCCTCAAAAAAACCAATTCATAAAACCCTTAAATACTATTGCAATAACTTGATGATTCCCTAACTTTCCCTCTCACAATCAAGTGCAACTTTAGGGATGAACATATCCGATATTAACAATTAGATCATCTCTAAATTGCTCACTCCTCTTTTTTTTTGATGTAATATTCAAGATGCAAATAAGTATTCTCCAACATAATACTAAAAAGAATTGCACCTAAAACCATTGAGAAAATGAAAGAGTGATGACCATGTCTTTGCCAAAAATGTTGTTTAATTGGATGTAGAATGGTATTATATTGGTGTAGGTAGCATGGATTATCTCTCATGGATCACCACCATTTTGCTTGAATTCATCACCTTCCATGGAAAACTACCATGAAGAAATTACCAGACACTTTAAAACTCAAAGAGGCTTTGATATTATCAACCTCTCTTTTCCATGACGTTGATGCCATGTTAACAATTGGAGCACAAGCGAGACAAGACAAGAATTGGAGGAAAATGATTTATTCCATTATCTTCACATTGTATTGATCTCCTGATATGAATTTATAGTACATGGATTGACCACTTCTAGATCTAGATCTCACTAACAACTCATCAATGGATCATGTCAAAAATTCATCAATAGATAAGGTTTACAACTCATAAGTAGGTGGTTTTGGACTTTGTGATTGTTTATGGACTCAAAGTATAACAATCCATAGTTTTGAAGCATCGATCCCTTAGTACAAAAAATTACATTGTCTCTTATTGAGAAAAACCCGAGTTCTAGAGATCATTAAATAAAACATTTTCCAAGCAATGGAAACATGAGAGAGGGGTGCCCATAGTTGTAATTTGATGTCATGAGTCCAATACAATCTACATTTCATCAATTCGAGTCATGGTCATTATTTTATGGTGAGTTTCAACTCACTTCTTGAATCCATTCAGAGACACATTCAAAATTTTATTCCGGGGAATAAAAACAAAACCGAGCATCAAAATTGCGTTTTGTAGGCTCCTATAAGTGTGTTTGGCCAAGGAAAATGTGAGAACACTATCCACAATTTCCTAATGTAGAGTTTTAAAAAATTGACCCCTTAGTGCAAAAATATGTGTGGGAGTCGATATGGAGAATGACATCCTATTTTGACTGTAGAGAAACATGGATGGTTATAGCCACCTACTAGAATTATAATAGAAGGAAAATTTCTAATGATACACCTAATACTATAATGACACAACTAAGATGCTATTAGGATGCAACAAAGAAATTTATGAGACATATAGGATGCTAAAATGACTCAATTAGAATGTTAGTACAACATAATCAAGACACAAATGTGACAACTAGGATAAAACAATAATGCAATTAGGGTACTACGAAGATGCTAGTAAGACATTAAGGAGACCCTAAGACCCTAGTAACATGGAATTATGATGAAAAATATGACCACAAGGATATTCAAGATACAATAGATGTAATCTATGGACACAAATGAGATGTTAATAAGACACTAATGCGGATGCTAAAATGATGCAATCTTAATGAAAATGATCCATAATAGGATGCAAATAGGATACTATTGAGATGCAAAAGGACACGGGATAAGGGTGTAGGAGAGACCTCCTATTGTGTCCTATTTTGCATCTCCATTTCACCAAAAACAAAATATAACAAAAGGAAATGACATAGTTTTGAATTATTTTCATCATGTCATTGTGCAACTTATGATTCAACAACATCATTTGAATAAAGCGTTTTTTACTTGCAAATATGAATTTTACTTTTCATAGGGCTAGTTTTTTGGATCAAAGTTAAAATAAGTGAGGTGATTTTGTATAAAGGTGGAAAACATCTTTTTGCGCCAATCATCAAAATTAGGTTTTCCTCTAACTATGACTATGACCAAACAAGAGCCAAATACAACCATTGCACATATGAGAAAAAACATTATATTAGCAAACCAATTTCAAACTTAAAGGAAGATTGCCAAATGAAGTCTAAAATTGCCATGTCATTTCAAATTTTGTATTTTGCATACACCTTCATTCTTACTTTTTCAACAAAATATTTTATGCTTATATGTGTTAATGAATGTAATGTGAATCAAAACATCCATTTCTTGATTCCAAAAGAGCTAAAAGCGCAACTCAAGCACTAAGAGAAAAAAATGTATGTATGAATTTATGGTGCTTTTATGTCTCATTGGATAAAATTAAATGTTTAAATTGAATGTGAGATTGTTCCTAAAAAAGAGTGTTGAAGTATCAGTTTCCCATTGCATGGAAACTTATTTCATTAACTTGCATTCGATCATTTTAAAGACAACAAGGCTCAATGTTATGTTTTTTTAGAAGTTTTAACTTTGATTTGTTTTATTTCCACTGCAATTGAAGTAATTTTCATATTGGTGTAATTGAGATAGATCTTACCCTAAGGGATACTGAAATGACCTATTCTTGATGTCTTAATGGTGTCTACATTCTTCAGTTTTCCTAGAAGTAGTGTTGGGAAGATTTGAAGTTTCTTGTAGGGTTGTTGAAGAAAAAAGCTTCAACATTAAGGATGAAGACTCTATGAAGTAGATATGTGGCCTCATTGAAGTGAGGTGGAAAGATTATACGTGTTTCAAGTGTCAAACATCACATGAAAAGATTAATGGAATTCCTTGTTGAAAAATAACAAAAAAGATATTTTCATGGAATGTATGGGGTTTTACAAACCCTTATTGTACATCCATGGTCTAGGGAATTTTTAATATAGTTTCAAATATTGAAATTTTGTGTTTGCAGGAAGTTATAGTAGTATTTTGTATGCTTAATTTGGTCCTTCAAGTAGTTTGGCCAAATTTTGTTGTATTTTTTTCCTAACCATGTTGAAGGTAAAGGAGGAATTGCAACCCTAATTCCCCAAAGTTGAATGTCACGATGATCCATTGTGTCAGTAGCCCCACACTGTTGTTTAGGAATTATTTGATTTCAAAGGCCGCTTGCTCGAATTGGGTAATATTTATATTCCTCAAATGATGCAAATGAAAGAGAAACTTTATGGGAATGGTTGGCCAAGGAACTTTTCCTAAATCCACCTAGCTAATTTGTGGATATTTTTACAATGTTGAAACTCACCAAGATAAAAAAAAAACATGTTTCCTAGTTGTATTCCATGGTTTGAGATAGATGTCTAGGGTCTAAGGACATAAAAAATCCTCTAGGTCTCATGGCACATGCATAGTGCCATAAAACACCACATAGGTCCTACATTGATCCAAAAAGATCTTTTAATGACAATGGTTGAGTTGTTTTGCATGAGTTATTTTTCCATTTAGGAAACTCATGAAAGATGAAGAATTAATGAATAAGTATGGCATCCATAAAGCAATATACAGATCTATAAATAATCATGAAGAAACAACAAACCAAAACAACAAAAGTTGATAATGGAGTTCGGCAATCTCACCTACATCTCTGGGCCTTTGTCTCATTGGGTGAGGCTTTCTTATTTGTGTTAGAATCTTAAAATGTACATCATAAAAGTGCCAATGGATTTAAAAAATAAGCTATCCATGTTTTGATATATCTCAATAACCCATCAAAACTGACGACATTAAAAACAGATGAATGAAGCTCCCATAAATGGCCTGCAAAGTTGCTCTCCTCAATAGCTTCCCTGCATAAAAATGGCTTTGCCTCAACAATTCATCAACATTTTCCTAATATGAACCTCCCTCCATGGCTTCAAGAACCTCTGGTTTATATAGGCATAAATTGGGTAACAAACTCCCAACTTCCCCTCAATATCTCGCCTCAAAAAGGGCCCAATATCCTCCAAAAATGGACTAAATATCCCAAAACGGGTTAACAATCCATTAAAATCTTATATTATAAGGTAGAAAACCCACTTTTCCAAACAATAAGGGTGCAACCCTTTTTCTTTGGGCTCTTGGTCACTTGGGCACTCTCCATGTGGCCCTGGGCTGGTGCTGGTTCGATGGCCCCCTCTAGTCCTGGCTCCTGGTCATAGGTGCTTGGCCATGTGGCCAATCCCTTATACACCACGCGCCCAACTGTCATAGCCCCCCGGTTTAAGCCTTTGGTTACGCCCTTGGTTGGCGGGCTAGCCCGACTGACTGGGTGCTAACCCACAAATCCGCGTGCCATGGTATCAGAGGTCCAGGTCATGTGGGGATATGCCAATGCGATCGGGGGCTAGGACAAACTCCTTAACATCCGCGCCAACGGTAAAAAGGTAAGGACACATGGTATGGTCATATGCAAGTTTGTTGCGTTGGGGCTGGGGCTAGGCCCCAACCCTTTAGTCTACCATAATACATTTCAATACACTTTATATATAACATAGTTACCAACTTAATGAGAACTGTGACCTCAAAATGAGAACTCTAGCCCAAAAGACCCATATTTTTGCATAAAAAACATCAAAATCAACCCCCAAATAAAACATTGGTGCTACCGGTAGCACCATTTTTATAAAATGGGGTGAAAATTACAATATTTTTCAAACATGGCCTTCAAAACTTAGAGAGTAGCTCAGAAAAACCTTAAAATCAGCACCTGAAAACAAAAAATATGTTTTTTTTCAAAACGTTAAATTTTGAGATCATTTGAAATCGGATTTTTATCACTTGGTACCATTAAAACCAAAACCTCAAAATCAACCATCAAATTGAAATGTACTGCTACCAGTAGCACCCATTCTAAAATTGGGGTATTAAAATGACTAATTGTGATAATGTGGTAAAAGAACTCATCATTACTATAAACAAAATCATAAAAACAACCCTTAAATGTTTACTTTTTAAATGTTATCATCATGCAAAGCACAAGG